>JAJODA010000225.1:0-35256 GCA_021730345.1 Fusarium cicatricum | reverse complement strand
TGGCTTCTTTTGCTGCTTCGGCTTAGCTGCTTATGCTTCTTTGACCACCTCTCCAGACAGAGAAAAATAGGCCCGAAGCTGCTGTCGCCAATTGCTCCAGAAATCTTACGCCATCATGACATTTTCGAGCTCTGCTGACCTTTGCGCTTCTTTTTGCGCCGTTTTATAGCTCCTCAACAAGGACTTCTACCACCTCTCGGCCACCACCTTCGAGTTCAAGGACACCGCTCCCAACGGCGTCGCCTTCAAGGTCACTGGCAAGTCCAGCCACGAGAAGGCCACCTCTGCTGCTGTGAGTCTTTTCCCATCATATCTCGTCAATGGCATCGTTCTCGGTGGTTCGGAAGCTTGGTGCTCGGGCAACCGCGGTTTTCTCTGCCGTTGTCAGCTCAGCTCACCTTAGCTTCTGGACTTCCAATGAGCCAATCGACAGTGTATTTGAAGAGCAGATTGCTGACCTGAGCCCACTGGGCCTTTGCAGATTGAGGGAAAATACACCGACAAGCCTACCGGTACGGCATCACCGTCTCAATTCTCATCGTCCTCATCATCTCCGTCTCCTTCTCCACCGCCTATACCCAAACCCCATCGCAGAAAACCAAACCTCCCCTCCCTCAGCCTCTCGCGAATCCTCGGGCCCGCAACTGGCTGGCCGATCGGATTTGCGACGCTGCTTCAACCCGGCTATGCTCAGCTGCTAATGTTCTACTCCCGCACAGGCCTGACCCTCACCCAGACCTGGAACACCGCCAACGCTCTCGACACCAAGATCGAGGTCGCCGACTCCCTCGCCAAGGGCCTCAAGCTTGAGGGTCTCTTCAACTTTCTCCCCGCCACCGCCGCTAAGGGTGCCAAGTTCAACCTCCACTTCAAGCAGCCCGGCTTCCACGGCCGTGCCTTCTTCGACCTCCTCAAGGGCCCCGTCGCCAACGTCGACGCTGTTGTCGGCCACGAGGGCTTCCTCGCCGGTGCCTCTGCCGGCTACGACGCCAACAAGGCTGCCCTGACTGCCTACAGCGCCGCCGTCGGCTACGCTGCTCCCCTGTACAGCGCTGCCATCACTGCCTCTGACAACCTCAGCGTCTTTGCTGCCTCTTACTACCACAAGGTTAACTCTCAGGTCGAGGCTGGTGCCAAGGCTACCTGGAACTCCAAGACCGGCAACGCCGTCGGCCTCGAGGTTGCCAGCAAGTACCGCATCGACCCCGTCTCCTTCACCAAGGTTCGTCTCTGAAAGGCTCTGCTGAGTAATAATGCACTCGGAATGCACTTGGAACAAGAAACTGACACAAGCTCGCAAAACAGGTCAAGATCAACGACCGAGGTATTGCTGCCCTTGCCTACAACGTTCTCCTCCGCGAGGGCGTTACCCTGGGTCTCGGTGGCTCTTTCGATACCCAGAAGCTCGACCAGGCTACCCACAAGGTGAGATTCGGTTCCATTCGGATACCTTATACCAAGTACCATGTACTGACCAACTCTACAGCTCGGTGCCAGCTTCACCTTCGAGGGTTAAATTACTACCTCTCGCCAACCCCTTCTAGCATAACCCACTCGCTAGATCTATCCCCTCCAGAGTTGTCCCACCCTCAACAGCTCTTGTACCTTACAGGCTTGCATTGCGGTGGTCTCACGGATGTAGATTATCTCTCAAATAAAAAAATCTCGATGATGTTTTGTTCATTTAAACGCAGCAATGAATACTGCTTAAACCATCGCCTGCCAGCCATGCTTGATATGCATATAGTTCCTTTCTGTTATACCTAGGCCCTTTAAAACTCCATTGAAAAGTGTATGTCTTTTCGCCAATGCCTGGTCTATGTGCCCGCCCTAACAAAGTGAAGCCATGATACCCCAGCTCTTTTACGCTTTGCTCTAGTCCCTATCCTTTCTTTGCCGACCCAGCCTCATAAACTGGATATAGACCAGCGGCGCCATGATGGTAGCGACCAGGATCCCCGATATGATAAAGAAGTGTCCCGTAATGCTCGTTTGTGGCTCGAATTCGATATCATCGTCACCCACGGCCCGCCGCTGGTACCGTGCCTTTCGCCGCTGATCCTCTCGCCTGTGCGTCCGCGTATGACCATCCTTGTCAAAATGCGGCACCTCGTCCTGATGTCCGTAGGGATCGTCTCCTGGACCCATACCTCCATGAGAGGACTGATGCCCACCAAAGGGGTCCCCCCACGGCCCGCTGTGCTGGCGATTATGTGTAGAAGATGAACCCTGCCCGTAAGATGTGCCGGCGAAGCCCGTCGACTCCTCGTGCGCCTCGCGTCGCTTCTCCCCTTGGTTGCCCCAGCCGCCGCTGCGGTAGAAACTGGGTGGGGGTCCGCGAAAGGTTCCCCTTCGGCGGCTTAGGCCCGAGGGTGCGCGGCCGCCGGCCTGGTTGGCGGAGTGATAGGAGGCACGGGGGTTGTGGTGGCCATGGTGGTCGTGGTGAACGCGGAGGACGTCGCGGTCGTAGGCGGTGCGGCGGGCCGTGTCGGAGAGGATGGTGTAAGACTCGGAGAGGAGGGAGAAGGTATGTGAGGCGGTTGGATCCGTAGGGTTTACGTCGGGATGGTGAGTCTTGGAGAGGGAGTAGAAGGATCTAGGTCGTCAATGTTTAGTCCTCGACGTGCGATTGTTTAGCGACCGTTAAACGTACTTTTTGATCTCGGCCGGTGTGGCGTCATGCCGCAGATTCAGCCGCTCGTAGTGATTCTTGCGTGCAACCTCATCGTGCCGTCCTCTTCGCTGCTGGGCCTGCACCAGGACCGCTCCAGCCCGACACCGGAGCGGGCTCCACGCGGAGCCGGCGCCGCAGCGAGGAAGACGAATTGGCGCCGAGCGCAGGCTACGGAGGGAAGGGGGACGCAGCGGCATGCCTCATCACGACGTGGACGAAGCACTGAAGGGGGAAGGAGAGGGGGAAGGGGGAAGAGAAGGAAAGGGAAGAAGCTTGAATGCAAGTGGTTGTAGAGGTGTAAGTGGGAGGGATCTTGTTTGGTGGTGATGTAATACAAGGGTTGGGGGGCGATTGATGAGCTCCATTGGGTATGCGTCATGCGGGTTGATGCTTGTAACGGGATTTCTGGGGGAAGGGACCAATTGATAGATTGTTGTGAAGATGAGTAGAACTAAGAACCTTGGGAAAATACGAGATTGAGCGAAATACTATTGTATAAATCCATTGAAATTATCCAAGATCGCGGCCGAGGTACATGTGCTGATTGATAGCTCGCACTTAGGTTGAGTTACTGAACCCGAGTGCAGGGACCCTCTCTACGAAGGGCGAGAGAACACTAATGTAACGCCTTCACCAAGAACAGACTGGATACCATAGTCTCATGTGTTGGTTGACCCAAATCATTATATTGCTCGCGTGCTGTCTTTCCAAACATTGAATCCTGGACTCGTATTGCCGTAGCCCGTTATTATACAAAACACCCAAGAACCCCGAATATCCCAGAGAGTCACACGTCTACGCGCCAAACCTCCACCACGAACCGCTCGCCTTTTTCTTCTCGGCCTCCTCAGGCTCTTCGCCCTTGGGTCGCTTCAGAGGGTGCGCCTCAGTGTTGAAAACCCACTCGTCCAGGTTCAGAACGTTGGTGTCCTCAAAGATGAGGAAGAAGTACTTGGTCGTCTCGGAGAGCCAAAAGGTCTAAAGACATGTATGTTAGTTCCGTCTTCTATTTTTCAAGGGGTTCAGCAAAACTCACCTCCATGTTATCTTGCTTTGTGCTACCCTGCTTGTTCACGTCACTGATCGTCGCAAAGGCGTCGTCAGTCGCCGTCTCCTTGACAATGGCTTGCCACATGCGCCAAGCGGCATCACGCCAGAGTTGGTCACCAGTGATGCGCCACATGTAAAAGACACTCTCGATGGCCTCGGGCCGAAGCCTGTAGGTACCGTCGCGCACGCGAAGGAAGCCCTTGGGCAGCGTGTTCTTCTGCTTGACTGGCTTGTCATCCCATTTACACTTGCTGTCCATGGTCTCGCAAGCCTCAAGCTCGGCGATCTCGGGCATGATGCCACTGGGGAAAGAGTCGTAGGCCCAGACACAGCCAGACGTCAGACGAGAGCCAAGGTTGACAAAGTCAGGCTGGGAGAGGAGCTTGCCGGCAAGAGCATAAGTGCCACCGATAAAGCACGTTAGGTGCTGCATCTCGGCGGTCAGCTTGGGGCCGTCCTTTTCCACCACAGCATTACCGGCCAGGAGGATATCCAGATCCTTGGGGTTCTGGGGTCGGTAGAGGAGATGCTTCTTGGCCGCATCGAGAGCATCCTTGGTCATGTGGACATACTCGGTGTCCATGCCGCCCAGCAGGGCGTGCATCTTGGGTAGATACTCGTAAAGCGAATCCGAGCCGGATCCTAAAGTGAAGCGAGACTCTTTGGCGGTCTCGGCTCGGTAGTTCATCATGTTGGGCCAGAGACCGGGAATCTTGGTGCTGTTCTGGGTCTTGAGGAAGAACTGCTTCAGACGCTCGGTTGCATCGTAGAACTTGGGGTTGCCCGTGATCTGGGACAGGCGGGTGAACTCGAGGGCCATGGAGCCACCTGCAGCACCAGACATGCTCTCGTCAGCCTGCTGACCACCGCTCTTGGCCTCGCTGAAGAAGAGCCAGTGGGAAGGGAGTCGGTTGGGGGTGTCAAAGGCAGAGTACAGCATCTCGCCCAGCTCGATTGCCTTGCCGAGCAAGACAGCCTCGTCAGACAGCTCATAGGCAGAAAGGAGTCCACCAAGATGACGAATCACCACCTCGAAGAGATTGAGGTTGCTGTCGGATGTGCGGCCCCAGTCCATAGTGGCGACAAGCTTGACAGCCTCCTGAAACTCGTCCTTCATGTCCATGAGCCAGAGAGTGTCGAGGGCATCGATGATCTGAGCAGACCAGCCGTGGAAGGTCTGCTTGGGCGCGAGGGAGATGGGTGCGAGCTCGTCGCCGCCCCATGCATGTGCCTTGTAGGCCTTCCAGCTCTTGACAAAGGCCTGCTTGACCGAGGTCTTGCGGGCGACGGTCTGATGGTTCACAGTCGGGCCCGAGGGCTCAAACTGGATGCGGGGGAGGATCTTGGTCGTGCCATTAGGGAGCGCCTTGATGGAGTCGGGAGCATGGTAGACGCGGGTCTTGCTCCAGTCGTAGCTGGTGGGGAGATAGTTGTAAGTACCGACCCTCACGGTGCGGTAGCGGTCGAGAGGCCGGAAGCTGTGAATAAGGAAGTAGGTGAGGGCGATGAAGGTGAAGAGAGCAAAGTAGCGACGACTCGGTCGTCCTTGGAATTTGCCTAACATGATGGGCGCATGACGGGTCAGACCACACCTTGCTCAGAGTCAATTGAAGCCGTCGAGGCGCACGTGACAGGTTGATTGTGGGCAGGTGCTTAAGGTAAAGCAGTAAAAGGCCAAGGTGAAAGAGCAGAAATGAAGCAAAAAAAAGAACGGGAGCAACCCAGGGCCAGATAGAAAGGGAGTGAAAAAAAAAGGATGGGTAGAAAAGACAGATTCTTCAGAAGCGAAAAGGGTCTTTTTGGGTGTGGAGGGAGCGAGCCAAGCAAGACAAGGTCTAGCCAGCCCAACCCAGCCTACCTACCTAAGGAAGGAATACCGGTACGTAGGGAATAATATGCAGGGGGGCGGCGAAAAAGAATCGAAGCTTATCTTACTCTTTTAAGCTCAGGCTGTATCTTGCGTAGTGGTACCTTGGACGCGAAACCGGTGCTCCCTTGGACACGCGACATGTCATCTCAGTAACCCCGTATTTACGATAAGCACTACGCAGATTTCCTCGTATACTGCCTAGACTGCTTAGCCTCCAGGCCCCCCCTGCTTCCCTTCAGCTTGTCTTACTCTTGCAACTGTTTTCCCTCGCACCATTCAACCGACTCTATTGGAGGGCATACGCTTGGTCATCTCCCCCACCCAAGCCGTCAGGCCGTTTAGACGACGGCCCCTGAATGAGCGTTCTGTACATGTGGGGCTTGCACCTGCAGTCTTCGTCTGCAGTCTGCAGTCTGCAGTCAAATTTAACCGTATTAGCCAAAACGGGGCATAAATGCCACTGCAAGGCTGAAGCATTCAGGGTCTAGAATCATTGCTGATAAACGAGCGCCACTAAAAACTGTCGAGTAGTGCAGCCACCAAGCAATTGGTTTTCACTAGAGCCCCGGGTGTACCTGATCTTCACATGGAAATCATGCAAATCATAGCTCTCATGTAGTCGTCAGCTTAAAAGAACGATCAAAGTTGGTTTTCTATCTGGCAAAAGAGCGACTGCGGTCAGCCTAATAATCATTCAACATGGTACTGAAAAGCACCAGACAATCGAGAGGTCCAAAGGTCCTGCGACGAGGGTTGGGGTTCGCCATCCCTTACAATCGCAATTCTTCCATCATCGCATTCAACAATGCGTGACGCTGTCGCTGTGGACCTCGTCCATCTCTCCCCTCCGCTCTTCGCCTCATCTCGCTCGTCGACTCCTCCGCTATTGCAATGCTTCAAAGATCAAGACAATCTGCACCTGCCGGGCCTGCTATGACCCCATATGGTCGTCGTAGGTCGGCCTGCTGGCAATGCGACTTCAACGTCTCTGTCCTGGCCTGTCTAGCCGAGCAGCGTCCAAAGGTCGGACACGACACGGTCTCTGCAGCAAGGGCGGGCCGGGCCGCTTTAGCCTTGACCAAGAGGCTTCTGAAGGACGACAGCGAGTTGCCAACCGCGCTTGGTGATCCGGCGGGAGCAAGTCGTGCAGCAGAGCCCTTGGGATGCAAAACTGGTGTCATCATCTGTTCGTAGTGCTCACGTCGTCCTTCAGTCGTAGCCTCCGCCAATTTGGCTGTGGAAAGCCGTGCTGATGCTCTTCTCGTCATCGTCAAACCGGCGCCCGTAGCCGTTACCCGGAACCATGCGTCCGCTGCTCTCAACATATTGCTTCAGTCGGTCGCTCTGGCTGTAGGAAACTGGTCGCATCCCCGTGACGGCGTCGTGAAGCCCTGCTCCGAGACTGACACCGCCTTGTCCAACACCTTTGCCGCCGAGGACGCTTGAGGATGCATCCGTGAACTCAGAGTTGGCCACGCTCTCACCTGCAATGCTCTCGGTAGCACGACCACGACTCTTACCCCCACGGCCGGGAGCGGCAACGCCCGGCAGGCCAGGCCATTGATCGGGGGTGAAGCTCGAGAACATGGGAGGGAAAGCGCTGTTGAGCGAGGCTCCCCCAAATGCAGAGCCGTGAACCGAGGATACATCATCAGGGATGTACGACACCATGGAGCCCAAGTCAAAGTCTCGGCCTGAGGGGGGTGCATTGAAGCGTCCGTTAGGGTAGCCGCCGGCTCCAAGTTGCTGCTGTTGCTGCTGCTGCTGCTGCTGCTGCTGCTGCTGCTGCTGTTGGTTCTTCTGACGGTAGCTCACCTTGGGACGGCTGAATTGCAGCAGGCATGCTTGAAGGTTGGTCAAGGGGCCTTCAACGAAGCACTTGCGATCCTTGAAGTGAACGAGCAGGTTGTGCCAGAGCTCATGCTTGGATAGGACCTTGGGGTTACCAAGAATGACAAGGCCGTACTTGGCTCGGGTCAAGGCCACGTTGAGACGGCGGGGGTCTGACAAGAAACCAATGCCCTGGTTGTCGTTGGATCGAACACAAGAGAGGACGATAAAGTCCTTCTCACGGCCCTGGAAGGCGTCGACCGAGGCCACCTCGACCTCCTTGTAGTACTCCTTCTTATAAGTTCCCGAGTTCTGCATAGTCGTCACAATGTAGCTTCGCTGGCCCTCGTACGGAGTGATGACACCAATGTCAATAGGCTTCACACCGGCCTTGAAGAACCTAGTGACAGCCTTCTCCACGTTGGACGCCTCCGTACGGTTAAGATACGATGTTCCCGAGGCAGAAATCTCCTCGTGGCCCAGGTTAGACCAAAACATCATGGGCATCTCTCCCACGGGCCAGGGGAAGTCAACGTCCTTTCGCAGCCGGTTCTCGTGCGTGACACCGTTTTGCAGTGTACCCTCGTAGAACATGTTGGACGGGAACTCGGATAGACAAGGGTGCATTCGATACTGAATATTGAGTCGGATGGGCGAGAGCTTCAAGTTGACCAAGCGCTCAAAGAGGGACTGGTTGAGTCCGGCCTTGGCTGCCTTCTTGTTCATGATGACTGGGCCAAGTTGCTTGTGGTCACCAACGAGGACAACTTGCTTACAACCAAGAACGAGAGGGATCATGCACTCTGGCTCAGCTGACTGTGTCGACTCGTCAATTAGAACGTTTCGGAACTTCATCTTGGAAAGACGAGGGTCGCCGGCTCCCACGCAGGTGCAACAGACGACATCGGCGTTGTTGAGGATGTCGCGCTCGGCGGCCTTGGTAAGCTGCTTGTACTTCTTTTCGTCCTGGCTCGACAACTCGCCAAGCTCGTTCTTCAATTGTGAGAGCTTGACAAGCTCGCTGTTATGCTCCGACATGCGCACCTGCTCATGCAGGGCCAGGAAGCTGACAGAAGATTCAACATCCTCACGCGACTTTGCCGTTAGACGAACAACCTTGAGTCCTGTGCGGTGAATCCGCTCGCAGAGTTGGTCAACAGCAACGTTGGAGGGCGCACAAACCAGGACTTGGTTGCCACTCATCTTAGCCAGATGGTAAATGATGGTGGCCGAAGTAACAGTCTTTCCGGTACCGGGAGGGCCCTGAATTAGACTCAGAGGCTTCTGAAGAACTGCCTTGATGGCGCCGACTTGGCTTGGGTTGAGATCAGGGAGACCAGGGGCAGACCACTTCTTAGGCAGGTTCGTCTTCAGGGGCTGCAACTGAACCTCGTGGCCCAGCAGAGTGTGGAAAATGTAACCCGACACACTCATGTCATCAACAGCAAATGTCTTCATAGCCAGCTGCATGCGGTCGTAGGAAGTGGCTTTCCAGACGTAGTCGGCGGAAAAGTTGTGCGACAGATCGGTCGGCACTGATTTCTCATTTCCTGTCTTGCGCAACTCGAGCGTCACCTCGTCGGACTGGTTGTTGGGGATCTTGACAACGTATCCAACTCCCTCCCATGGGGCTCGCAGTTCACCCTTGTAGCGAAGTCGCATCTCGTCACCGACAGCAAGCTTAACATCGCCAGACTCGATCTTGTGCAGGTTGAAGCTGACAAGATGTTTGTTGTTCAGTCCGTAGTCCCAACGGGCGATGAGTCCGTCCTCGGACTGTGCCTCCTTGAGCTTCTTGTCGTAGTCGGATTCCATCTTCACCAGGGGGCCAAAAATGTTTTGATAATGATAAGGATCGTCGTATTGCAGCAAGACCGGCTGAGGATCGTCGTCAATGCTCGATGCCTTCTCGAGGTCAACCACAGTCGCCTTGGAGTCAATCTTCCACATCTCCTCCAGCTTGGCGATCATGTTCGGGGTCAAGTGACGGGCTCGGAGCTGCTCGGAGTCAGAGGGGGTCGCCACCAGCCAAGGAAGAAAGGCCCGTTCTTCGATAAGAGGTTGCCATCGAGACGTATCCCAGTTCATGTCTTTATTCGAGGTGTTGGCAGCACAGGGCTGTCGGCAGAGGAGAACGACGACTGTATCAGACTTGGCCGGGATGAAGCCCAGGAGAAAGGCGTTCTTTGTACCGCAGTTGTAGCATTCGAGCACGGTGTCGCCCAGAGTCGACTCGGGGTGTAGTTGAACCTCCTTGTGGCGAGCTCGGACAAGGTGATTGACAATGTGAGTCGAGGTGCCGTTGCCTCTCGCGCTGCAAAACCACTTGTTGCAGGTAAGACATTTGACAACGCATCCTGGGGAATGAATACCACAGTATCTGAGCCCAACGTCAGCCTGATTTAGCACAGATCCCGAAAGAAGAAACCTACGCGCAGGCATGGGCCGGAAGTGCCTTCTCCTCCTCAGGGCCCTTCAGTTTGAGTCCGGTTAGGCCATCGATCGGCACGCTGTTCAGGCTATCGTTATCGTCTTCTTCGAACGCCTCGGTCTGGTTGTCATCATCATCGGCTCGGCGGCGGCCACTTCGATCTCCGTATTTGCCGTAGAGTAAGCTCTCGTCGGGGTCGATCGCGGATAGGTCGTCAGCTCCAGCCTTGATAGCGGCAGCAGAGTCGGATATCAGGTGATTCCCAACATGGGTAAAGGCGCCCTCCATGTTGGTGTTGTAGTAGGTTTGTCGGCGGCTCGTGGGATTTTCCTGCAAGAAACTGTCAAAACACAATGCCCCGCGCAAGGGTGGCGGTGACGCAGTGGGCAAGGGCAGCCCCCGGAACATTTCACAGCCACCGCAGAACCGAGCGCAACCTACCCAGAGCTTTATTTCTTTCTAATGAGACCCGTACGGGAGGCCTAGGGGCGATTCGGATCGGGTTGGGAAAGTGATTGGGGTTGCAGATCGCTGGTATGGCTCACATCATCGCGAGAACTAATGCGCCGGAAAGAAAGCGTGGCAAGCTGCGAGAAAAAAGACTCGGAGTCAAGCGAGAGGTTTAAATAGCACGGAACCTTGCTAAGCGCACGTCAGAAAGATTGCAGGCAAGAAATTTGTTTTCTGGTGAACCAGAATTATATCTATGGGTGAACAGCTAGACCCTCTTTGCTGGCGGAGTTTGGTGGGACATTTTGCGCCCACGTGATAGGCGGCCTTGTTATCGGCAAGCCACGTCAGGCCGATAAGACACTTTTTCCAGGTGGTGGCGACTCGGGAAATTTTATATCGACGACTGCCAACGCTTGAAGAACCCAAGATTGATTCTTGAAAGCGGGCAGCACCTATCCCTCAAACATGATTGTAAGTCGGGAATACAGCATCCTTGGCTCGGCCCTTTTCATTCTAACACTGGTGTGTGAAGCGCAAGCAAGCGCGCCAAAGGCGCGACTACCTCTACCGACGAGCTCTTCTGCTGCGAGACGCCGAAATCAGTGAGAAACGAGCAAAGTTGAGATCATCCCTTGCTTCTGGCAAGCCATTGGATCCTACGATCGCCAACGACAAGTCTTTGCGCAAGGACTACCAATACGACGAGTCGCGGCCCGACATTACCACCAACGAACAGCTTGACCTTGACGACGAGTATGCCCAGCTCTCAGGCATTGTCGACCCTCGTGTGCTTGTAACGACCTCTCGCGATCCTTCGGCGCGGTTAGCAGCTTTTGCAAAGGAAATCAGGCTACTTCTCCCGACAGCCGTTCGCCTTAACCGTGGAAACCTCATCTTGCCCGATCTCGTGCGATCTGCCCAATCTGCAGGCTTGTCCGACGTTGTCCTTCTCCACGAACATCGCGGCACTCCGACTGCACTAACATTATCGCATTTTCCCCACGGCCCGACTGTCTCATTCTCCCTACATAATGTTGTACTGCGTCACGACATCCCTGGCAGTGTCCGAGGAACAGTGAGCGAGTCGTATCCTCACCTTATCTTTGATGGCTTCAGCACCCGCTTGGGAGAACGAGTCGTCAAGGTGCTGAAGCATGTTTTCCCCCCCAGGGAAGCAATCACCAGCAAGAACAAGGTCGGCAATCGAGTTGTGACATTCAAGAACATTGAGGATAGCATCGAGGTCAGGCATCACGTCTTTGTGAGGACAGGATATGACAGCATCGAGTTGGCCGAGGTCGGACCGCGGATGACCATGAGAGTGTTTGAGATCCGCAGCGGCACCCTGGAGAACAAGGACGGCGATGTTGAGTGGCACCTCACACAGTATACCAGAACCGCCAAGAAGAAGAACTACCTCTGAGCCAAGCATGGTTGTATCCAGGTTGGCTGAGAGTTTTGCGAGCGATATGTATACGGAAAGAGACTATTGAGCTTGTGGAGCATTTGGTCAGGCACTCACCCACCCAAGATCAGGACCACGCGAACTCGTATGCCTGAACTACCCAGGTAGGCACGAGTTTTAGCACGCCCTGCCTCTGAGGAATTCGACGGAATCCGGAGAAGATTGACGCATCGTGCGCTCAACAAGGACATGTTGAAGAGGACGAGAGCCAAGGGCACACAATAGCTCTATAGTTGGTGCCTAGGATGGAAAATCGGGAGTTTGGAGTTCTTGGACGCAGAATACTAGACCAAAAGGCGATGATTTTGTGCAGACGGTGATCATTTTCAGGTAGAATAGGTTCATTGGTTGATGATGGCCAACATCAGTACTTGAACGATGGCGGACGGTAGACCCAATGGATGTTGGTTCCATGTCTATGAATGTGTTCGTATCCAAGCAATCAATTGAGGCTACAATTGAATCTATCTAGCATCAATATCTCGTCTTGGCAATATTTGATGGGACCCGACTTGTAGAAAGCCAAGCCACGGTTGAAGTCCGACGGACACGGTCCTGTAGGCTTGCATGGAGGGCCTAACATGCGGCCACAGCCTCAATCGCTGACGACTCTATCGGCAGGAATGAAAGAGCTTCGCCCAGAAAAGACCCTTGGCCCGTCTTGGTTGTGGCTGTGGGCGGTGCTTATTTTTGGAAGACCTGCCATCCGCCACTTGCGTACGCCTGCTAAACGATTCTTGGAGTGGGCCCGAGGCTGCCGAGAGCGAAGTGCGAATCATCGCCAGAGCAGAGTGAGACCCTCATAACCAGAGCAAATTTTCGTAGTTTAAAGGGTATGTCCTTCACTCAGCCCAGGTGTTTTCTGCTCCGAATAGTATCATAACACCTTATCTTGGAACAACCACCAAGCCAGCGTCTCTTATTTCTCCACCGTCATTCCACAAAACCAAGCTTTTACCCGTCAATCTCCCAGACCCTGGGTCTTGGGCCCCTACGTCACGTTTCAGCGCCTTCTGTCAGCGGTCCAGCGGCCCATCGTGCGACCATCGGCACCCAATCCAACCAACCACCGAGCAGAAAAGGCCGCGCCACTAGCCACTGGGCGTTCGGCGCAGAAGCCCACTAAAAGCCTAGACAAGCTCCGTAGCCTCATCTCGCTACTCTCACCACCTGCCAGCTCCACCCAGCCTTTGTTAGCCCAGCCTCTTGCTCCTCTCATCATCAATCCATTCTCCCCCGCCATTGCTACCGCTGCATAGCATCACTGTCCACCATGTCCTACGGCCAGTATAACCAGAACCCCTATCAGGAGGGTCCGGGTCAGGAGTCTGGCTACGGCTACGGCCAGGTAAGTGCAGCTTCATCTCCCAGGGGAACCCACCAGAAATTTGCTGACTCGCATGTTATGATTTCCAGGCGAATCCCTATGCGCAAGACGCGCCCGCCCAGGGCCAGAACCAGTATGAGATGCAAGACTATTCGCAACAGCCGCCTGCCTCGTCGAGCCTCTCCCAGCAGGATTTCCTCAACCGCGTCCAGAATCTCCGCAACGAGATCAAGGCGCTGACTACCGACGTCGACTACATCGGCCAGCTCCACCAGCGTACCCTCGGCAGCACCGACGGCACCGCCAACCAGGAGCTTGAGCAGTTTGTTGCTCAGACTCAGATCCGCAACACCGCCATCAAGGACGGTATCAAGGGTCTGGAGCGCGACCTCGCAAAGACTACCGACACCTCCCGGACCACAAAGAACACCCAGCTACAGTCCCTCAAGACCTTCTTCAAGTCCGAGCTCGACAAGTACCAGAGCATTGAGCGCGATTACCAGCAGCGTTACCGCGATCAGATTGCCCGCCAGTACCGTATTGTGAATCCCGATGCTTCCGAAGAAGAAGTAAAGGAGGCTGCCCAGGCCGATTGGGGTAATGAGGGTGTCTTCCAGACCGCTGTGAGTAATATCAAACAGAATCCTCATTTCATTTTGAGGATATTGGACTAACGTGTGTCTCCCGTGACAGCTGCGGACAAACCGCACCGGACACGCCAGCAATGTGCTCGGCAACGTCCGCGCCCGCCACAGTGAGCTTCAGCGCATCGAGCAGACCCTCTCTGAGCTCGCCATCCTCTACCAGGAGCTGGCCACCCTCGTCGAGCAGCAGGAGCCCGTCATCCAGGCCGCCGAGACCAACGCGCAGAACACTGTCGAGAACATCGAAAAGGGTAACGATCAGGTCAAGGTCGCCACTGACCATGCCCGCCGCCGCCGCAAGCTCAAGTGGTGGTGCGCTCTCGTCGTCCTCCTCATCATCATCGCCATTGCCGTTGGTGTCGGTGTCGGTGTCAGCGTGGCCAACAGCAACAAGTAGAGCGAGCGACCACCGTCCCCGACTCTGACAGCGTCGCCGCGGCCGCTACCACCCTGATGAAATGCCGCTATCTTGTTACGCCTTTTTTGTTTCTCATAGATATCTTCGATGCCGTTTCTCGTCTTGTTGTTTCTCGACTCGCAAGATCAGAGCATACGGCTTCCATTTTCACTCGTATACCACACCCCGTACTTAATTTTTACTCTCCCCGAAGCGCCGGAGCGCTAGGGAACTCTTTTCTACTTGGAGACGCGGAAGATCGGGGTAGCCCCGAGTTTTTTTTTTTGTTCACGAAAAGGGGTTTATGAATACTTCTCGCAAGGAAGTGCTTGTCTTTGTTTGTCTACTGGATCGGGGAGGGTTTGGTGCTTCATCCGCTTCTGTTGTAGGAATACCTTCTGCTCGAATGGAGGAGGGAAGACGATGGGAGAACATCATTGGAACTAGTTATATGTAGATGACTGGGGAGATGAGCAAGAAAGAGGTCTTGGATGCATGAGATGGTTGGAAGAGCACCCACGCAGATAATAATGACCATGCCTCTTTAGGCCTCAATTACCATGAATGTGAACCCATACGATTACAGTCAGCGGCCGCGAGCTTGAAATATCAAGGTAATGAGACATGATAAGTGATTGAAGAATCAGAGAGTAGAGAGTCTTTCCAAGATATCCATGTACCGGTCGTGTGCTATCGTCACAAATGGCATCATGTTGCACGAGAGCATGAGAGAAGTGCTTATTATATACAGGTACAATGCGGTTCAATTGTGTGCATTACAGTCCCAACTCCAGAGCATTGGGCCTCACTTCCCTGTGAGACGAGATAGCATACTCTCTAGCTGAGCTCCTCGTGGGGGGAGGGACAGACCGCGGGTGTATATCCCACATTCCATCCAAATTCCATACCTTTCCTTTGACACTCGGCTTCCTCATTGCTCCAAATCGTACACTATACACACCATTTCGGCCGTCTTTCGTCTTTACATCTCGTATATATTTATTGAGGTCCCATGCGGAGACCGCCAGGGCCAGCGCCGCCGGCCAGCTTGGCTGCGAGCTTGGGATACTTCTCGGTAACTTGAACTTGTGTTCGCGTCGCCTCGGCATACGAGAGGGCATTGACAATCTCGCCTTCGGTTCGGGCAAGCTCCGCTGCGCGCTCAAAGTACTTGAGAGCAGCAGGCACGTTGTTCTGCTGGAGGAGAAGCTGGGCCATGGTGGCAACGGCAATATCGCACTCAGGATCGACTGGACAAAGTTAGAAATGCTGGAAAGAGATACTGTCACAGGCGTTACTCACTGATTAGGGCCTTCTGGCAAAGCGCCTCGGCCTCCTTGAAGTCCTGCTTCCATTGGAAGAGAGCAAGAGCCTTGTTGATGAGGGGCAGGACGTTCATTGACATGGGCTTGGTCTGCTTCTCCATCTCCATGGCGGTGTCGAACTTCTCAACTGCTTCAGAGAAGTTGCCCTGGTCGAGCAGCAGCTCACCATAGTAGTTGTAGACATCGGGGACCTTGGGGAAGTTCTTGATGCATCGTCGGAAGGTAGCCATGGACGAAGCGATAGAGCCCATCTTGTACTGGGTGACACCAAGCTGAATGTGAGAGAAGATGAACTCCTTGTCGAGATCAATCGACTTCTGGTAGTCCTTCTGTGCATCGGCAAGGTCACCCTTGATGAAGTGTGCCTGGGCGCGGTGGTAGTAGACGTCGGGGTCGTTCTTGTCCTGCTCCAGAGCCTTGGCGAACTCGGCCTCAGCCTTGTCAGGCTCACCAAGCTCCAAGCTGATGCTGGCGCGCTTGATATAGCTCTGAGTCATGGAGGGATCGAGCTCGATGCTCTTGTCGAAGTCCTCGGTAGCATCGGCATGGTTGCCGAGCAGAGTTCGGAAAGTGCCCCTCATGTTGTAAGCGAGCGCCTCATAATCATCCAGTTCGCCGAGCTCCAGGGCCTTCTCGAACGCCTGTCGCGCCTCTTCGTAGCCTTCACCAGTCTTTTTCTCCAGAGCCTCAAGACCAATCTGCATCTGTCCCTTGCCAGTTTCGGGGGACAGCTCATCCGAGTCCTCGAGACCGGCGGGACGGGGCTTAGGACGGAAGCTCTGGAGGTAGTTGCCGACAAAGATGGGGCTGGGCAGCTTGGGTGGTCGGGAGGCCATCATCTCCTTTGCCCTTTGCTCAGCAAAGGTCTTGAGCAGCCTTTCGACGGCCTGTGCGGTAGACTCGCTCTTAAAGTTATCAATGATGCATGACGCAGTGAAGTCAAGGAGGGCCTCAGAGTACTTCTTCTGGTGCTCGTAAGCGGTCGCGCGGCGGTTGATAGCCTTGACGTATTCGGGGTCCATGTTGATGGCGGCAGTAGTGTCCTCAATGACCTCATCCCATTCACTCATGGCGCTGTGGCAAGCGGCTCGGTTGGAGTAGAAGACGGGGTCGGCCTTGCAAAGAATGGCCTTAGAGTAAAGGTCAATAGCCTTGTTGTAGGACTTGTCGCCGTAGGCCTTATTACCAGCCTGCTTCAACTTCGCGGCATATTCCTCACGCTGCTCCTGGGTGAAGGTAGCAACTGTCTGCTCATCGATCTCGGGCAGCTCCGGCTCGCTCTCGGCAGAGGCGGCCTTGGGTTGAGATGCACTGGTAGAGGGGCTCTCATCGGTCTCAGTGCCCTTGCGATCAGCTTCTTTTCGCTTTCGCCTCTCCTTCTTGCTGAGCTTTGGTGTCGTGTCCTTGGACTTCTAGAGATGGAGATAAATATCAGTCGGAGTTCGCCATGGCTGGGAATGGTTCGATGCATGAGCTAGCATGGCCACAGCATTCCGTTGGCACAAGCAGCAGCAGCATCAAAACGAGTTGAACAAGACGTACGGAATCATTGAGGTAGTAGACAACACCGGCACCTGTGACGACAACAGCAACACCGGCAATGGTGTAGACAACAGCCTTGTTCTCCGAAGCCCAGTTCGTTATCCGCTCCCAGACACCCGAGGAAGAGTCGACTGGGACAACCGTAGGACGGCCCGGACGCATTGATGGGATTGGAGCCGACATGGCAAGGCCTATGAATGATTGAGGGAATCGGCAGGAGGAGTGAATGGAAGCGAGGCCGTCGTTGCGGTTGTTGAAGCAGAACGGGGAAGCCGATGATGTAGGGGCTGGTAATACTGTAGCTACTACGAGCCGAGCACGCGCAAAAAAAGCTGGCTGCTGTGTTTGAAATTTGGCGCGCCGGTAGGTTCAGCGGGCCGGATCCACTGAAAGTTTTTCCGATTACTTACTGATGTTATGCCTGAGGCACTTAGATGACGCCGGCTTTGTTGAAGGGAACAAATGGGACAAGCTATTCACTGACCAATCCGCTGGACAATTCAAGTAAACGTAAACACTGGAAGAAACAAGGTCTGTGACCCCTGTCGCTGATTTCTGGCGATATTTGCCGGTCTGGCGATTCTTTGAAGGAATGAGGTGACTTTGTTGCGGGGTGTTTACATGATACGGCAGTCTCCTAAGAGACACACGAGCTAATTATTGACCTAGCCGCCCATTTCTGATAGACAGCTGGCCTTTGTCATTGACTTTAGTCCATGAACTCAATGGGGCTCATGGTTAACAAGAATTTGCGAGGTCACTGTGGCATTTGCGATTATTCTTTATTGCCTATCACTACACGAGCGACGCGATACTAATTGACCGTCGAGATCGTCGATAGCTTCCGATATTCTGCCCGTCATGCTGTCATAGTCAGTTTACTGTACTAGGTTAGTGTCTGACCAATGCAGCTTAAGCTAGACTAGGTAGGTGCATAGGGAGGTGTTAGTGCTATTCATTCAGGTTCCTCTCACTGATGTTCATGAAACTCCACCTTGACTATAGTCACCCCGTTAACCTACCTTTTCAGCATTAATTATTTGGTATAATGGGTGACGACTTTTCTCTCTTTACCTCGATGAGATATGATCCAAAACTCGAGAAATTAGGGGATCAAGGTCTGAGTAATGAGGGTTGGAACTTTGCCAACAAGTCGCCGTTTTACGTGCTCGATTTTCATAGGGACCGATTGCTCAGAGCAGCAACACATTGGAACTGGCAGCTGGTAGTTGAGCGATTGTCGGGTGCTCGTGGAATTGAGTCTTTAGCCCAACTCGCCACAGAAGTCGTTGGACAATCTCAACAAACACCCTTACGACTGAGAATTACTGTTTCTCGTGACGGGGAGATCAAGGTCGAGAAGTTTGATACACCCGAGGTATCCTTGGAAAACTTGTTGCCGAGCCGGCTTCTTGCTCCATCAGCTGCTTTACTGCAGCAAAGCCCAAGGAAAACTCCCAACTTTACTCTCTTTGTTGATCAGGCTTCAACATCGAGTACCGAGTTTACTCACTTCAAGACCACAAGACGAGCCATGTACGACTCTGCCCGGAAAAGAGCGGGCATCTCTCCGGCAGATCTCAAAGAGGTGCTGGTAATTAACAAAGACGATGGCTCTGTTATGGAAGGGACCATCACGACGCCTTACTTTTGGAGAGCTGATCGCTGGGTTACACCACCTGTCCCGGCCAAGTTCAGTTCGCAAGACGGAAGTGGTGGCCAAGATGGAACCTCGAGGCGTTGGGCACTGGAAAGGTGAGTACGGTTTTAACGGGCAGCAAAAGACCAATGCTGACGGTAGACCGCATCAGGGGACTCGCCACTGAACAGGTTGTCAAGGTCGACTCACTGGTTGACGGTGAGGAGTGTTGGATTAGCAACGGCGTTAGAGGGTTCATTGCCGCGACGATCAGCTTACAATGAAGAGAATAATGAAAACTGGCAGTCGTATCCCCCCAGTCACCCCGTGTGCTGTTGGGCATGAATTCCGCTGCACTGTAACACAGCCAACGACGGTTGGTTTGTTGGCCAGTAGTACTCTTCCAATTTGTGCAACATGACTCTCTTTTGGAATCGGCAACATCCCGGTAGTTGATGCCCTTTCCGTGAGTCAAGTCTGTGGTCAGAAAAGACGACACGGTTTTGTTTGGGATGTCTCCAACCTTCCAAAATGCCTAGGTTACCAAAAGCTGGCGGAGTTCATGAACTCGAACCGATACCATTTCGAGGAGCAAAGGAGCAGACTTCCATTGGGTCAGGACACAGCTATGTCACAAGTCTTGTGGCAAATCCAGACTTCTTAACAATTTACCAGACATCACGACAATGAGAAACCCAGACCCAAATAAAAGATGATATGTACATATGTCAAGCCAAGACGGTGGCGTAAGTCGAGACTCGCAGCTGGATACAAGCGTGACAGAATAAGACTTTCCCACATAGGGAAGTGTTCCATCGATATCAGCCATCGGACTCAAAAACTGTTGAACAACTCTTACTCGGGATAATAAAAGAAAAAAGAGGGGCTGCGAGAGGCAAAGTTTTGAACAATCTGATGAAATCGGGTTATGGCCAGTGGAGTCGAGGCGCGCTGATCATACCTTGCATGGAATCAGTGAACGGATAACAAACCTTCCGATGTGACCTTGGGCATCAAATTCGGAATGGCTGCTTAAAAGCAAGCAAAAGCAAGCAGAAGTACCAATCAACGAAAAAATAAAGTCCGAACATGGAGATAGGTAATGCTGCGAAACGTCGAGAAGAAAGCAAAGTAACCAAGTACGAAACCAAATCAGTACAGGGTAGTCTGGATATAAAGCGGGGCTCGCCAACGAACACGCCGTGTTTGGTAGACGCTTCATCCGTTTACACACGCGTAAAGGGCTAAAGGAACCGCGTTCAGGAACAAGTCTACTCCTTTTTCAATTCACCTCAAGCCAAGACTTGACATAATCAACTCAGAGAGGGAATTGAAAAGTAACGGCCACGCTTGCCGGGGTCGGATTGACGCTCCATCGTGGTACCCACGCTGATCTCGCCGTACTAAGTCAAGCTTCCCAGCTGCTAGGTAAGACAAACTCCAAACTTCCAATCGCATCGTGCTCTCGCATTGTCTTGAATTGTTCGTTGCTCGGACGTTTGATAACCCAACCTCGCCACTTGGGCAAGCTCCGGAGACAAAGTATTTACGGGGGTTGACTGAACTATTGATAACTTATATTGAAAAGCAGGGCGGGACCCAGAGGAGCCATTGTCGGATTCAATTGATCATTCCACTGAGATTCGCGAAGAACCTGGGCACTGGAGACCCCCCAGGCAATTGTCGCAACTGATTGCCATCCAATGAATGTCTGCTGCAACTTGGTCGTAACCGACAACACTGCCTAGAGCTTCTCCTTCATAGGATTCTGCTGTGTAATCATGGCTTCCGAAACTCCCAAGTCACCAGAGTCAGCTATTTCAGAAGGTCGCCAACACTATGCTGCCAAACGATACAAGCCGGCTCTTGAGCAGTTCACAAGGGTAAGTGCTGTTCGCATATAGCTTCGCGACTGGTTGTTAACCTTCAACAGGCAATGAAGCTCTGCCCCTGCACTCGTCAAATGAAGCGTGAACGGTGCACCTGCAAGGATTTCGAAAAGATTGCTTCAAAGGGCGGCTCAATCTTCAACGAGGCCATGTACACATGCACGTGCCCGGTTGGGAAGACGTTCAACAAGTGCGACAATAAGCACCATATGCAAGCCCTCGATTATCGCGCCGCAACCTGGGAGGCGCTTGGGGAACTCGATAGAGCCAAGAGAGACGCCGAATGGATTCTAGAGCTTGCGCCTCGACTTCCAGATGTATGCAGCTCTTGACTAGGTGCTGGCCGATTTATTGACGTTCCCAGGGATATCTGCGATTAGGCAAAATTGCACGCCTACAGAAGAAACATGAGTTCGCATGGAATGTCTACAGTGCCGGCATTGAGGTTGGTAACAGACACCACCTCGCCGAATCACCAAAGTTCCGGGTAGGATATCAGCATAAACCAGTCTTGCCCTGAGACGCAAAGCGGTTAACAGATCTCAGAAACTCTATACCGCGAGGCAACCATTGCATCTTCGATACTACCGACGGGATCCCCTGAAGAACCCACAGGAAATTGTTCACCGCATATTCCACTATCTCGACTTTGCTACAACTGTGCGTTGCCTCCGTGTGTCAAAGGAATGGAGGCAGTATCTCGTCAGCCGAGGCAACGAGCGACTCTGGCGAGCCCTGCTGTTCACAAAGATGTTTCCCCATCGTTATGCTCCTAGTACAGCATCCCTCAGGAAACTGATTTCCTACTCCGGAAATGATGTTCGACAAATCGTCATCGATAGCGTGTTGCGCTTTCGACTTACACAACAGAAGCTCCTCGCTCTATTACAAGGATCAAAGAGTCTCGAAACCCTCGTCCTGAAAGGAAGCATCGAGGAGGAGCTGGAAATCCCAGATGCCAAGGGGATCCTCAAGAAGCTGAATCGCGTTGTCCTTGACGACATTCTCGTGGGAAAACCTCACCTTTTAAAGCCTCTGCTGCTGCATGCCTCTGAGAGCTTACAGGATCTGCATATCGGCGGCTTACCGCAGACTGGTAGGACTACTGGACTCTGGTTCCCAAGTTTGCCGAATCTGCAGTATCTGCGGCTTGAGGAGCATACCAGACCCAATCCTGTCAGACTGGCTATAGTAAGTAGTCTCATCCATGTCTCTATGCCATTGCTAACCCGCACGCAGTGGTTCATTGCGGAGAAAACACCACGCATGCAGCAGCTATGGCTCAATGAGGTCCAGCTTTCAGGGGAAGTGCCCGAGGACACCGAAATCAACGAATACTGGACAGAGCTCAAGGCTATCGTCGTGAACGGCTCGGCAAGCTCTGATTCAGAAACAGCGGAAACCATCCAGAGGCTGACATCAATACGACAAGGAACCACGTTACAGCATGTCGACTTTGACTTTCGGTGGAAGTACGATGAGCAGGGGCCCCTCGGCCTGAGGATGCTCTCAAACATGCTGAACCAGGAACCGGCAACCGTTGCAAACTACGACTTTAACCGGAATAACCAGTACACAGATCTTCGCTCGCTACGTCTGACCCGTGCCCTAATACCGCCTCCAAAGCTCCAAGAGGTTCTTGGCGATGCCATCGCGGCACGCAAACTGCACACGCTGGACCTCGTCTTCCCGCTGGAGCCGCCCTTTGGCACGCCTCAAGGGGCGACCAGTATAGAGCACCTCCGCGGTCATTCCTGGCTACGCGGCGCGGAATCCATCAGGTGCCTTGGCGTCTTCGAATTTAGGTTCCGAGCGTATCCAAAGGACGATAACGATCTGCCTCTGCCGAGCTTCCTGGCCAGTTTTCCCAACCTCGAGATTCTCGAGATCAACTCTAGCCACTACGAGGGCCTCGAGTTTTGTACAGTAGTTGAGGCTATTCTGAAAGCCACTCACTTGCGCAAGATTTACCAGACCACGGTGCAGGGCGCCTGGCTGGACCAGCTTCGCGGGCTGGCCGGCAAATACGGCGTGGAGCTCGTCTGGGGTGAGAGACCACGGGAATGGCCTCTACCTATTAAAGAGTGACATTGGGGTCGACAGTGTATGGATAATAGGCGAATGAGGAGATCTCTCAAGGGAGTGTACACGATATGATTACAGGGGTAGAAGGTCTTGGACTGGCGTAGAGAGTTTACGACATGTTTGGTGTTTATAAGAAACATGGGATAGGCACAATGCTTGGTATACACGATTCATCTATACGTTATTTTCACTTGTTCCTGGAACCCATGCGCAGGGAGAGCCATGTCTATCATAATACGACCCTGGCTCTGCTCTTAGTAGCCTTTGTTTTGAAGTCACAACTTTTCCACTCCAAACTAAAAGACGTCTATATCATGCGGGCATTTGTATCCGAGTCTAAGAACGACGATCCCAACGCCCCCCTCCAAATCTGTAACTCGAATAGGAATATCATAGCTCGGATCTCATGACACATGGCAGACAGATAACCATTGGAGCACCTATGCCGACAAGGGCACTCAAGCTCTGCCAACCTTGAACGATAAAACCTGGGCGTCGTTAGCACAGTAAGAAAAGTAATAAGATGAACTTACATCGTTCTTCCCCACGCCGACAAGATCATCTTCAGATACTCTGATATTCCCGTGGCCTTCGACAAACGCAATAGGCGCATCGCCCATGATTTTCCGTGCCACATCGCCAACTGTACTGCCCTTCTTGACGAGAACGCAGTCTCGGAAGACGAATTTGGACTCCGAGGCACCGGAGGTAAATGTGGTGGTATTTCGCACAGGGAAGACGGGCACGAGGCCAAGCAGCTCAGCGGCTTTTGTCAGGACCTGGACTACACCAGTAGAACCAAACCGATAGAGGACCATGTCCTTGAGGTTCTCTATCCGGGTGCGGTTCTTTTCATCGAGGTCCTTGAGACCGCCGCCGGTAGGGTCGCCCTGCTCTATCAGGTCCTCCTTGGTGTCGATGAACTCGCTGCCCTCGACATACTTGATATAGCCCTGCTTGGCCAGCTTTCGCAAAAAGATCTCTGAGACGGCCGAGCATAGCACGAGTGTGTTGGGATCCTGCTGCTTGGCGATCTTGGAAATATTCTTGTCGGCGTCCGGGTGGTCAATCTTGTTCAAGGCGATGACGGTTGGGAACTTCTCATCGATGAATGCGTGGACCACACGCTCGACCGTCTCGTTGGACCAGTCCTCCAGGGGCTCCTTGATAGCACAACGATCCAACGCGCGATTCACTACCGTCGACGTCGCACCGTATCCGGAGAACTGGGCTTGTAGGGTTTCCGTTGCAGTTGCCTTGACGGCCTGATGTCTGCGTCGAATCGATCCCCATTTCTGCATAAGATTGCCAAGAACCCAAGCCACGATCTCGCTCCGTAGCCATGCGATGTCTACAGAGGGATCATAGCCTCTTGTCTCCTTGCCCTCGGCGTCAACTGTGCCCGAGACATCGACGACATGGATCAGCGCATCTGCATGACGCAGGTCGTCAAGGAACTTGTTGCCTAGGCCGCGGCCCTCGTGTGCGCCGGGGACGAGACCGGCGACGTCGAGAAGCTCAATGGGCACAGAGCGACGTCCTTCGACGCATGCGCCGTAATTGGGCCTGCATCTATCCGATACGTTGTACCGCGCGCAGGCGCATTCGATCTGAAGGTAACCAATCGCTCGCTGAGGATCAATAGTGGTGAATCTGGCGAGGAATGGTCAGCTCGGGCAACATACACTGGCATACACACAGAGCGCGCGCTTAATGGGGCGGATCATGAGGTGCATATGAGGTATGGAACAAGGATGAAGCATACGGGAAGTTGCCTATGTAGAATTCGCGATCAGCGCCGAGCTTCGGCAGCCTTGGCCAGGGTCTTTCTACCAACCAACTTTGGAGGAGGCGTCGGTCAAGCTGTTGAGCGTAGAGCTCTTCCCTGCTGAGGGTTTGCCCACGAGGCCGATAAGCGGATCGCGAGGCATGACGGAGGAGAGTCCGAGGAGAGGCGAGGCTCAAGCAAGGGTCGAGCAGCTAGACCGATTCTCTGAGATTCAAGACACACGGTAGTCGGCGGCGAACGGACTTTGATCCTAGGCGCGCTTCCACGATGGAGAGCCGAGGACAAGACAAGGCCAAGCCGGGCGAGATTCAGTCTTTTTTCTTGCAGGATGATATCGTGCTTTTCTTGCCCGAGGTTATAGGCTTGTGCGGGGATTGCACAGTCCGGGTTTGTATGATAGGCGAAGCAACAAGACCATGCGGCGGCGATGCCATCGAATGGAAGGCTCTTGACGCAAATTTGGTGCTCAGCCAAAGAGGCTGAAGTGGGTCGGAATATCGTGGCCGGCGGCCATAAGTGGGACATAGCTTTCAGGTCATCATAGTAGTCACCTTAACCGCCGGACATCAATCTCCTCTACGTACCAGCCCGTTTGTCCAGGTTACAATACGACTCTTTTTAAGATATTTTCCTGCCCTTCTATTTGAGCCTCTTTTTCCTTGCTTCAGGAAATGGCATCGAGCTCGCCGCTTCCAATCGAAGCCTTCCCCACCTGGGCGCGATTCAACGATGTGGAATTCATCAACGCCGAGTTGCAGGAGACGGATGGAAAGGGAATTGGCTTGGTGGCTGCGAGGAACTTAGGGACGACAACAACGAAGACAAGTACCAATGAAGGGGGAAACGATGGGCCAAAGCCAGACAAAAAGGAGGATAAAAGAGCTGGAGCTGGAACTGACGACCGAGTTGGAGACACCAAATCTAACCTCACAAATCTGCTTCGGATTCCTCGCGACTTGGGTCTATCGGCAGCAGCCATTGAGGAATACACCAAAGTCGATCAGAACTTCCGACACCTTCTCGACGCTGCAGGGCATCAGGTGAGACATTCTACAAACAATCCTCAATGCTCGTATTGATGGACAAGAGGAGCCTCCAGGGTGGAGTGTACGCAGTTGCTGACATCGCCCAAGTCTACGAGGCGAGACATACTATTGTATCTCTTGACACACCTAGTTCTATCTACTAGAGGCCCTTCGAGCTCCAGAGGACCTGCTTCGACGCCATGGACCGAATACTTGAAATTTCTACCTCGCCATGTTCCCGTACCCACGATGTGGTCGGAAGTTGAGCGAGCTCTCTTACAGGGCACATCTTTAGAGGTGAGTATTTCTCCGGACTTGCGTTCGTACCTATCCTTCTTGACTGCGGAACCGCAGTCCTTGATGGCGGATAACACAATGATCGGAGAGTTTCCCCATGAAAGGACAAAAGGACCCTGACAGCTAGATGAAGGTTGCATTAGAGGCTAAGCTCTCGGCACTCAGCAATGAATTTGATGAACTCCACGAAAAATCATCGGAGCTGGCCTTTTGGAACTCGCTCTTTTGGGAAAAGGAGACGGCAACTATTCAAGATTGGATCTTGGTTGATGCATTGTATCGTTCCCGTTGTCTGGAACTTCCCCGAGCTGGGGACGCCATGGTCCCTGGGCTCGACATGGCCAACCACTCACATCGCCCAAACGCCTACTACGAGGAAGACGACAAGGATGATATTGTGCTACTACTGCGGCCGGGCGTGGAGGTGACAGGTGGAGAGGAGGTGACTATCTCGTATGGAGAAAAGTCCCCCGCAGAGATGCTCTTCAGCTACGGCTTCATTGACCGCGACTCCGCCGTCCATGAATTAACTCTACCCTTAGAGGCCCTCCCTGACGATCCGCTTGGAAAGGCCAAGATCCATGTCTTCAATTCCCGGCCGTCGCTGAAGTTGGCTCGGTCAGACGGGAAAGTAACATGGTGCAGCCCGTTCGCTTACCTCATGTGTCTGAATGAGGAGGACGGCCTGGCGTTCAGGGTACTCCAGGACGCAAATGGGGAGCGGGAGCTAAGGCTATTCTGGCAAGACGAGGACGTGACGGCTCGGGCGGACGATTTCGAAACCCTCATTGGAGACCACCCCCTTTGCCAGGTGTTTAGGCTTCGTGTTGTTGCCGTGTTGCACGAGGCGGTGTCTACCCAGCTGACGCACCTCCCCTCCGAGATTTCCCACGATCAACTGGAGCCGTTGCGCCGGGCCGGACTTGTGAGAGAGGAGTGTATCCGAGCAGCGGAGACCCTGAGGGAGATTGAGGCTAGTGTGCTTGAGAGTGCTACCGAGGCATTGGAGCAAGAGGTAAGTTACGTTACCGAAGGTGTGGTTTTGAGTGAGCCTTGCTGGATATCTTGGAGACATTGCAACGGTGGCAAAGTTGCCAGATCGAGTGATGACAGCAGTGTGGACAATGACACGGTGAAAGTTCAGAATATCCATGTCAATTCCTCCGTTTCCCATGGTTCACGGATAAGGTCAAAAGTTGGCCACTCGGCAGTTCAGCGAGATGCTTGGCAGCGTTCCCCAGATTTCTCGTCTCTACCCCCAGACGTTCCCCTCAAAAGCCTAAGGAACTCCTCCGCATTTTGGCTTGCTAGCCCGCACATCCCGCGGTACCTAGACCTTGGAGCCTTGAGCTCGGTCACACACCGAACCTTCCTTTACGCATTTCAACGCTTTCTGTTGCCCATCTCCAGAATCTGAAGACCACGGCTAACAAAGTACGTCATAACGGTACAGAAGGCCCACCTCTTTGCCGACGACCACGTGGTGGCATATCTCGGATCGATGGAAGTTGCCCAAAGCGGACAAGCTACAGAGGCAATAGCCAATGAGGACGACTTTAGCTGATCGAAGCCCACCGTTTCGTCCAGGGTTCGGCTACTGTGCTATCGAGCACTGCCATGTTTGGCTCTCTCGACCTGGTGGGGCTACGCATCGCCTTTGCTTTCACCAATTTATTCTTCTCTTTTGGTTCTTTGATACAGCACTACGCATGATGGGCGACGCATTCATTCATGATCGACTGCTAACTAATTGCTCACTTGTCGGTTCTCTCGACGCTTGCCTCACACCAGCATGAAAACATTGCATGTACAGACCCTACCAACATGTAAATGCAACCAGGGACTTCCACATCGGAGACGCTACTTCTGCACTCACCTTCCGGCAGATTCTCGTCCAGTGAAGTGAGGTGTGATTTGACATGGTTCTCCAACTCTCCAAACCAATTCCAAAACCCCAAAAGAGTTGGACTATATGTTCATTCACTGGTGCTTCGGTTTGAAGAGCGGAAACAACAACCGTTGATTAATGAACTTACCCTACATCACTTAGGAATATCGATCTGCCAAGCTCATATCTGTAAGGATGAGCTTGAAGGACCGAGTGCTGAATATCGCGGTGAAGAAATACCTGCATGAGAGCATACCGATTGATTGATCCATTCCGCCCCAAAATTCGGGCATATACGCCAGCAACTGCATTGAAAAGAGCATGGGTCAGGATTGATGACGCCGGAAAAGAAGCCGGACAAGAAAACAAAGTAATACCTACCCTTCTGGGTATTTTGAGAAGGATTCTGTTGGGTTTCGTTGACCTCGACGACAACTTTCCCCGGGTGGTTCTCGTAAAGGAGAAACAGAGGATGAGATCGCAGATGCCAGGGAGTGTTAGACCCACACCCCTACCTGTCGGAAACACACACCTATAGTCCAACCCGGCGGGAGTTGGCAACACAGCAGCATTTCCTTCACCAATTCGTTCACTCAATCAATTACAGTATTACACATTGAGATCGCTGCGAGGGCGCGGAAGCGGTGGGCGCTAGGCGCTAAACCCCACTGGCGACCAGATGATCCCAGAGTGAGTGCCCACGTATGTAGTAAGTGCTCCCTTCGTGTATCGCCTTGGAAAGGGGAATTGCGTCAGGACGGAGCCGTCGTAGATGATGCCTTGCTTGAGACGGAAGTCGGGGATCCGTTCGCTGGCACGGTTGACTTCACATACAATAGGGTTTCATGTCGAACGAGCTTGGGGGAAGCACAGAGTCAAGCGTTTCGTTGTGGAGATGATCATGACAAGGTCAACCTTCTAGTTCACGCCTCGTTGTGCAGCAGAGCCAGATTCCTGGTTACAGGAACGTGGGCAAAGTTACTGTAGGTACATACTACGTACAGTGCAGCCTAGATGCGATGCGCGTCGTGAATGGTTCCATTGTGTTGGACTGGATTGTAAGATCACGGGGTCGCCCTGCATTGTCACTCTTGGCCTGAGACTCGAGACTCGAGACTCTGGGACTTTGAGGCTGTATGGTTGAACCCCTGGAACGCACAAACGCCCCTTACTACGTCGTAGTCTGGCGAAGAGTAAGCGGTGCTATTGGATTACCTCGACCAACAAGTTGTCGAAATGAGAAACGAGGAGTTGTCAATTCCAAGGCTTAGACCCGTCTAGACAGTCACTGACTAGCTGCGGATCAGAGATCTGCGTCCGCAACGATTGCGGCTCCGAAGTGGGTCCATTGCGGCTCCCCCAGGATGAGAGGCTTGGGTGGCTTGAGGGAGCCGGGGAGGCGGCCAGGCTAGCAGCGTTTGACAAGAAGGATCCATCCATGATAGCACGGACAACAGCAACAACTGGCTTCTTCTTTGCCTACTAGTACAGTACTACCAGTACATACGCTTGCTCGCGTGAGCGAATCCGAGAATCCGAGAATGAGATTTTACCCTCCACCGCGGTGAGCGTGCCGTTCTTCCTTCTTCCTTGGCCTGGTAATTCCCCGCCAGCCCTGCAGATCACACTAGTCCAAGCCCTTTTTACCTTGTTCACCAGAGCACGCAGCACCTAGTAATTACAGATGCAGTCGCATCGAGGTAGCGGTATCCGCCTGGACGGGACTGCTAAGTAAACTCAGTTGAGTCAAGACTCGCAGTGTTCAAAACACGGGTCCGCCTTGAGACCAGGGATCAAGAGGAGGCTTCTCCATGAGACCAGATCTAGCTTGCGGGGTGGCTATGGCCGTTTGACCCCAGATATCTGGGGAGGGGGAGATCCTGGAACGCACGACATCGCCAGCTCACCCAACGTGGGCAGTTTGATTGACCATAACCTGGGGATATCGAACATCTCGGATGTTCTGTACTTGCGAGCTCTGGGGTAAATCTGCCATGAGGGCGCGAGCACATACCGCAGTGGCATCACCCCGCGTTGATCGCAACGATCTCGGCGCCCAGACGGGGAACGGACGACAAGGGGGCCGCAGAGCGGCTCCGGGGTATCTGGGGCACCGAGGCCAGCAGAGGTGAAGCCGGCGATTGGTAAGTTGGACAGAGGTCGTTGGGGTTTCTGGCAGCATCATCATCATGGACGACGATGCTGCACTAACACCGCTCCGTGGATAGGGCGGCATGGAGGAGCTTGGAGCTCTGGACCTACTACGTAGTAATCAGCCATGTGCTTCAAGGCCACCACAGCAGGGAAACGCTTTCAGGGCTGGTCCCGGAATAGATAAAAAAAAAACAAGCCTTCTTGAGGATCAGTGGGGTGACTACGGTGCAAAGAGGTGGAGCGAGTCTAAGGTGAGGGCAACGTTGGGCCCAAGATGTACAATAGTCTAAGCACACGACCTCTTTTTACAACATGCGCATGGCATCTACGTACTTCAGCCTTGAGAGCTACAGGTCAATGGTTGGTCTTGGCTAGCTGGCACGATACCGCGTGAATGAAGTCCATGCATCGAGAAATACCCCAAAGAAACGATGGGTGAGAGCATCCCGGCTGCTGCGCGCCAAAAAGAAAAAGGTTCTTCTCGAAGAATCCGGGGTAATACAAAGGAGGAGGGATGGGAAAGGGTTGGCGGCATCATGGCCAACTCAATCTTCCAACCACGAGGCAGGCAAAGTTACGAGAACGTGAGGGTGTGGTAAAGGTGGGCTGTTTCTCAGCGCCCTGGGACGTTCTAGAGTTGCCTGGTGGTGCCATTTCGCAAAGCACTCTAGCTTACTTGGCCACGAGCTTCTGAGGGGAAAGGCTGAAAAGGTGCTGCTGTACTGTGCGTTTTGCTACGTCTTGGTTTCATTCTACACAATTCATTGTATATCAGTTTTGGGAAATGATATGTGTAGTCGACTGCTGATGACCTGCTCATTGGCGGCTTGAGGCTAGGAAGAAACGAGACGAGTCGTGACAATTCTGGGAAATAGGACAGGATGTTGACTGGTAGAGAGAGAGAGAGAGTGAGATGAGACTGGGAAAGGAGGATGACAAGGAGAAGTGTTGGACACCGGCCGCAATTCGCAGTCCGCACGTTGAGGATTTCTGATGGCTTACTACGTCTTCCAGAGAGTCGAAGCCTTTCCTGGGGTTATAGTAGTTTGTAGGGAGTGGATGTCGAGCCTCTCTTGATCAAGGAATATTTAGGAACCATTGAAGCTTCATATGAACACTCTTGAGTCTTGCAAGACCGTGTAAAGATGCATGTTTACTCGATATATTAATTAACGCAGCTCCTGTAACGGAACGCTTCTTCGAATCTCTTGCTCAAACCAGTTTCACCTGCTCCTCGATGCCCACACTCACACCCCCAGTTCCCCCCCCCACGCCCCCAGAACGCTGCGGACGTGGCCTGGGCATGCCACACACTTGGACTTCTGCTGCGGCTGTACGTACCGGATGTACCGACTCGACTCAGTGCTCCAACTCGAGGGGTCCCTCACTAGCGAGTTAGCGCTACAGAAGGCTTGCGTGCAGCGGCGGCTGGTGCTGGACTGCGAGTCGGGTCGCCCAGTGGGAGCCGCTGCTGGCTTCGCACTGTACATGGACCAGAGATGCAAGTCTAGGCCTCTTCTGGGCATGCACACCTTTACGGTAGTGGCATATTCACTCTAAATCAAGTCCTCTCCCGGTCCCTGACAAGTTGCCATGTGCCGCACTGTGAGCCCTGAGCCATGATCCACACCCACGCCCACCTCATTCACTCCACGCCCTCGTCCCCCAGATTCGACGGTACCTCGAGCCAACCCTGCTCGACCGTCGTAATCCAAGGTACCCTCAGTGGCTCTTTCAGCGGTTGGGCCAGCAGAGTGCCGCCATCACAAGCCCCGGTCTCCCCCAGGATTTCCCACTTCTTCTCCACAGGGCAATCGCGTCCTGGCTCAAGACCCCCGTTTCCCTCATTTCTACTAAATCTTGCTCTTTCCCACCCCCGAGAAATCTAAGTCTGCCCTTGGCTTCCTTGATCTTTCCCACCTTCTTCTGCCTTTGCTTCTATCTTTATATAATTGTCTTGTGCCCTCCTTGTCCCCTGTCATATTCCATCTCTGTCCCGTCTTCAACTCTTCATCTCTAGATACCCCCAACTTGCTTTATACCGCGCTCTTGCCTACCCCCACCATACAGCTATATATACCCGGCATTGAGCTGATAACATCCGAACAAGACCTCGGCCAAGACGACTCGACTCTGTGGCCTTTATTGATTCAGTGGACAATCTATTTGGTGACAACGACACATTTCTTGAGGAACAAGGCCATACAAAACAACATACTTCTGGCAACGACTCCGGCAATCCATTCTCCCTCGGCGACTTAGCCGCTTTCCGCCCATTTCATATAAAACCGCACTCACACACCACACACATACACAACCACCAAAATGCCCGGAATCCTCCCCATGAAGGTCATCAAGGTGGGCACCAGCTCCCAGAGCCGGATCGCCCAGGCTTGTGACCGCTGCCGAAGTAAAAAGATCCGCTGTGACGGAATCCGCCCTACCTGTTCCCAGTGCGCCAATGTCGGCTTTGAGTGCCGGACAAGCGACAAGCTCAGCCGCCGCGCATTTCCCCGCGGCTATACAGAGTCCCTGGAGGAGCGTGTGCGACAACTAGAGGCCGAAACCCGAGAACTCAAGGACCTGCTGGACGAGAAGGATGAGAAGATCGACATGCTTTCCAAGATTCACGGCAACCGAAGAAGTCCCTCAATGCCCGTCAGCAGCCCGGCTGCCCAGGAGACCCGGAATGATACACAGGCCGCGAAGGAGGATACATTCCGCGTACAGGCCGCACCATTACTGCTCGGTGTTGAGAACTCGGACTCTTATTTTATGGGCGCTTCAAGTGGCCGCACATTTATTGGTATGTCACCATTCGTCTCATATTGCTGAGATGGCTATGCTAACACATCGACAGAGGCATTTAAGCGCAAGATCCAAGAGACTGGCAAGCATAGCACTGACTTTAACCCCGAGGCGTTCCTCCATATCCAGGGCTGCAAGTCCCTTGGGCCCAAGACTCCTGAGCAAGCCCTCAGGGTCCCTCCCCGTCTCTTCTCGGACCGCTGCGTCAACGTCTACTTCCAGGAATGGGCTCCCCTCTTCCCCATCCTTCACAAGCCCACGTTTCTCCATGTATACGAGGAGTTTGTTGCCGACCCGGAAAAGGTCAAGAGCAATCACAAGCTCGCCCAGCTCTACCTTGTCTTCAATATTGCCGGCCTATCGTCAGATGCCCCCGATCTTCCTCAGCTTGCCGCCTGTGAGCAGCAATGGCAAACGGCTCTCGACTCTATCCTTATGGAGAACACCATGAACACCCTGCAGTGCCTCACTCTTGCTCTCCTCTACTGCACAATGCGCGCCGACTACAAGCGACTCCAGCACTACAAGGGCATCGCCATTGGCCTATCACACCGCTTGGGCCTGCACCAGAGCCAGAAGCGCTTCTCGTTCGGTGCCCTGACCATCGAGACCCGCAAGAAGGTCTTTTGGACTCTGCACACTCTGGACTGCTTCTCCGCCGCTATCCTCGGACTTCCCAAGCTCCTCAGGGAGGACGACGTCCAAGCTGAATACCCCTGCGACACAGATGACGAGTACGTCACTGAGAAAGGCTTCCAGCCCACTCTCCCCGGCGAGTACACCCGGCTGTCGAGCGCTCTTGCTCTGTTCCGTGCTACTCGCATCCTCGCAAAGGTGCTTGAGAAGAACTACCCCGCCGCGACCTCTTATGAGATGTCGCTGCAGCAGATGAGTGCCCTCGAGGGTGAGCTCGATGCGTGGTACGACCAGCTGCCTCGTCATCTGAAGCTCAAGTTTGTCCAAGACAAGCCATCTACAGATGTGACAGGCAGCCGCTCACCCCTCTTGGTATGTTACTGAACCAACCAGTTTTGTGGACTTTCTTACTAACGAATTACAGGCTCTGGCTTACTATTACATCCGCACGCTCATCTTCCGCCCCGCCGTTGGATCAAGCCTGGGCCCCAAGGCGGCCTCGGCAATGATCTCGATCGGCACTTCGAGCAAGCACATCATCCAGATCGTTCAGCTGCTTGAGGAGCGGAGCATGACCTTCTCGTTCTGCCTGAACAAGACGGACCTTTTGGTTGTCTGTGGCATGACTCTGCTGTACCACTCAATCGACCTCAAGCATGATGGCAAGCTGATGCGCGATGACGAGCGACTGGTGAATGCCGTCATTCGCATCCTGGACAAGACGAAGGCTTCTGCCTCGCTTGACTTCAAGCGCGTGGCTAGCATGCTTGTCAACATTGACGAGACAGTCGGCTCACCCATGCAGACTTCACGTGAGGCGTCCTTGTCTGCCGGCCCCGGCTCCAACCGAGGGTCACCGCCAGCCGGTATCGCCCCCAAGAAGCAGGGCGCCACACCCTACCCTTTTGGCCAGCTCCCGGGTGCCGCGGCTAGCGACAGCAACTTGATTGAGCAGCAGGAGAAGCTGCGACGCATGACGATGCCGACCATCCCCGGTCAGCGGCCTGACCTTTACCGTGTCCGATCTCGCCAGTCTTTCGATAATGTTCATACCGAGGTTCCCGTCAACCATCGAGACCACCGCATGTCCATGTCGCAGATTTCGCCAAACCCTGGCCACAAGGCTTCACCTCTGTCGAGACCCAACCTGGACTTTATGCCCTTTGGCCACCCCTCGCATTCGCCACAGCAGAACCGTGCCCACTCTCACTCTGGACAGACACCCCATGCCAACCCTATGATGGTACACTCCCCTGTGACCGCAAAGATGAATGGTGTGTCGACCACCGAGTGGGAGACCCTTCTGGGATCATTGGATAGCGGTATCAACAACGTGTACGACGCCATCTATGGTGGGCAGGGAATGGTGAATGAGACGGCCATCGCTGTCAGCAACTGCGGTGACTGGCCACCGGACAACTGGGACCTCAGCGGCTTCAGCATCGGTGAATTCGGCAACAACCCTCAGCCCCCTCAGAGCGTGCTCAGCATGAGTGACGAGAGTCTCAGCTCTGGTGAGGAGATTGGTCCCTCGGAGCTCGGATTGAGCGTGGAGAGCGTCGACTACAGTAACCAGATGATGCCGCAACAGCAACACCACCACCACACTGAAGGATACATGATGAACAACCGGATGGAGACGGCATTTCCTATGTAAGGGCAACCAAAAATGATACCTTGGGCGGGTGTTTTTGATAACTCTTATGGCTTGGCACGACTATGATTTGACGGAGTTGCTTAATGCGGATTTTTGGAGTCTTGAGTCTTTAATGGGAGGCTTTGATGATTTTGTTTGGGAGACAGGCCCAGGGACCTCTCAAGGGGGCAACTGTCGCTATTTGGACTGGCAGAGCGAATGCTTTTGGGTTTGATCTAGGCGCTATATAATCTGGGATCCGGGAGACGGCCCAGTGGTTTACTGTTATCTTGGAGGGAACATTTGCTTCCATTATTCTTCTGGGACAAAGATACGGAGTAAGGTACAGAGGAGAATATGATAGCCAGAGTCACAAGACGGGCCTCGCAGCAGCCCCGAGTC
>JAJODA010000224.1:0-28869 GCA_021730345.1 Fusarium cicatricum | reverse complement strand
TGGCAAACTCATTGTGATACCTACTCTCAGATATGTCCGCTCCATGTTCCATCAAGGCCCGTTCCTCCGAGTTGACTGCAAACAAGACTGACAGCAGTGATGACTTGGTCACTCCTATGCCTGAAATAGCTGTTTGCGTGATAACTATAGCCACGAAAACCACCGATAATATTATTTGAGAGCCCAAGAGCAGTAGCCATGGCCATCGAACTCTGACAATTGTAACTGGGCCAAGATTGTCACCTTCGACTTTATCATCTGTTTCCTCTGACCCTTGTTGCCTGACTTTGTTAGCATGCTTTTAATGAACACCGCCATTGAATACACTTACGCGGCATCCTCATTGCTGGCAATCATTCTGCACGTAAGTTAAATCCGCAAACTTGCAATCTCTGTCCATGCTAGGTCTACTCACGCATATGATAGACTGGACGCAATATTCCGCGATACGTCGGCCACTACCCCCATGATGGGGTTACTAACTCCTTGTACCTCGAGCTTTGCGCTAAGTGCTTGCACAACAAGTGACTCAACGCGAGTCGCTGGCGATGCCAAATTCTCATCCTTGCCGCCGTATTCGAGAAATGTGTCGTTCAGTATCGCTCGGAGAGCGCTACGCATGGTATAGGGGCCAGTGAAGCCAATCGGAAACTTGATCTTCATATCGTTACCTGATACGACAGATATGTTTTTGCTAAGATGATCACCGGTAACCACGTCAGGCCCCTGGACGGTTTCAGTTGAGGAGTCGATTAGTTTCCGTGCTATGACGTTCTCGATGACAGTCAAGTTAATGCTATTCACACAAAGGTGGAATAGGACCTCTACCGCGAAGGGAGGTTCAAACATAGGCTTGTAGATAACGAAGAAGTTTGATAGCGCTGTGTTGGTTAGTTTGGACGACTTGGCATCATACGATATTGGGCCATGAGTACTGCCAAGCCAGACGAAGTTTGACCAGCTGGAAGTTGAGACTGACACCATACGATCTTCTATGAATACGTCGTTGGGTAAGGAGAGATTGCCAGCAATTTCGTACTTCGTTGAGTACTCCAGATGCTTTGTGACATTCCAGGTCTTGGAGCAAACTTCAAGTGTGTCGAATAGTGGCCAGCGGCATTCCCCAGTCGCGCATGTAGGTCGGCTGATTTCAGGGGTTTCTTTAATTGGGTAGTTTAATCCCGTGTAGATCGCACCAGTCCAGCTTCTTATGATCGAGGCTAGCAGACAAGGTGTTAGTTGAAGCCAATCTACCCATATTCCGTCATAAATTCTTACATTCCCCTGGATCGCTTGTGTCATAAGCAGAGAACCATGTAGCTCGCATAATGGTGGCTTTGCGAGGCCCTGGTAAAACTTCAAGCCGAGTTGGATATGTTACTGCTGATTGGGTCAATGTGGACGTGAGCAGGGAGGTGGTCAGCACTATCGCAGGTAATAAGGCGAATCTCCTGCATTATGACACTCGCTTAGCTTTTGGTGCCACGAGTTTTACATTGGCTTCGAGGTCGAAAGGACGACCTACCAGGCTCTTGTGTTCTTAATGGCGAGTAATTTGAGAGTGCCCCACGGTCCCCGACTGGCTTCGTCAAAGGTCTGGAAATCGACTAAAGGTCTCTCCTTTCGATACCATAGCCATTTCAGCTGGGAAATACATTCGCACAGTGGGAGTACAAATGCTGCGCGGCTGACAGTGGCTAGTAGAGCAACGACGGTATTGATTGTCAGCCCAAAACGCTACTTTGGCAGAGGCTCGCCGTCGAATGTCATTAGAACAGCGATCAGTGCGGCGAAGCAACCTGCGCTGAGGATTAACAAGAAGATCTCAAGATACTAGCCAGAAAGAACTGTCTTTCGTCTGAAAACATTGTCTTGAGGGCGTAGTTCTTCAGTTGATTAGTCCTGGGCTGGCTTGAACTGCGTTAAAGTCGTTCCGGAGAAGTGTTCGCCCTCGTTGCCCTGCTGAAGCCTTTCGAAAGGACTGTCTGTGGTGGCATTCGAGTTACGTCGGGAATAGCCGTTAAGCTGACTTGATTCCCTTGTGGACTCATTGTCCTGTGTGTAAAATAATGAGCTATGGGGCTCCTCTGTTGAGTCTGAAACCTAATGAGATTGAGCTTAGATGATTTAGGAGTTTTCAGAAGGTGAAATAGAACATACGTCTTCATCCACCATAGTGGACAATGGGCTGTAGCTGATCTCACACGGTCGTCTGCGAATGCTCAACGCATTTGGCTCTGGTTCTTCATGGAAGTCCATGTTGGAGGGTGAAAAGAAATGAATGTTCCTGAGCAATGTGAATTCTAGGCTGAAACTCTTGACTAGGCTATGGGCCTCGGAGCATCGGTCAATAAAGACACGTTAGGAACCGGATAGCCTCTGGTATTTGAGGAAGGGTAAGGATGTCGTCGTAGGGCTCGCTGCTGTCAGTGTAGCCTCGAGTTATGCACGCTAAATTGGTATTCTTTGTTGCGGTCGGACATGGCTTATAACGACAGGCGCAGCAGTTATTGCCCTCACGGAGCAAATTTGCCTGGGCAAACCAGCTATTCAGCACCTCGGGCTTCACTGATTCTCGGCGGGGCCTTCGTGCCAGTCAGATTATGTGTAGAACATCTGGACCAAGGCAATTGCTACGAGTCCTGCATCGTTTATATGTGGCTTGGCCCTTCGGTGGTAACGTAGGACAGTTCTCAAGAACAATCGTAGCCACTCAGCTATGTGCAAACTGTACAGGTTTGACATTAGACCGCTCCGCCATAAGACAACAGCGTGAAACCCTCGCACCTGTACACAAGTATAAGCGGGCTTAGTACGACAGCCGCCCAAAGCCGGACACCTCATCCGGCAACTTTTTGCGAAGGCCGGGATTGGTTTGACACTCTGTCAAAAATATACCGTGCGCACTGAAGAGCCTCGTTGCGTCACTGATAGCTCATGATCTCTACAGGTATGTCGAAGCAGCCTATGCAATTCCAGAAGCATGTCATCTTCATTCAAAGAGAGCTTCCAGAGAGTCTACACAGGTACACTTCTCTGAGATTATGGTTCATATTTACCAGTTACCTAAGTAGGGCATATTTTGTCCACCTATCACTGGGCATCATTTCGACTAACTAGTACTATAATATCCGTCCCTATCTCGGTCAGAGATATATCCTCTTAGGCTCCCAAGCAGTTGTCGGCCTTGCTCTAACTGTTGACCCATCGGTGATTGTTATATCACACCTTTACACTTCTTCGCTTTGACAAAATAGACTCGAGTCAGTTTTGGCTCAAGAGTTGAGCATTTGAGCAAAGAACGTGAACTTGGAAACTTAAGACGAGTGTGATGGTTGCAATTCGGGGCAACTGTTGGTTGAGTCTTGCATTGATAGACACTCACTACACCCTCAGAGAAGGTGAAACAGGTCAAACCAACAGACAATGGCAATCTGTAAGGCATAACTTGCCAGAATTGGCCGAAAACATCTTAGTGCATATGTCCAGCTCGAACCCTGCATCTTTGATTGGTGATAAATTTGTGTTCAGGATGCATTAGCTGTCACAATGCCTTCCAGCCGCACACTAGCAAAGACAAAAAAAAGGAAGGTTGATCATTCTGCAGCTTTAATCATCTGCAAATAGAGACATCACAGGTCCTAGGTTTTAGTTAGGGAAGCACGCTGCTATACAAGGCTTCGCGCTAACACTTCTACTAACTCCACATGTATCCTGGCTTCTCGGCACATTGTTCGCCCCCAGCTTTCGAGTCATACATAAGTCGCAACAAGGCAGTCGTTCTCTAAATTTTAGTAATATTGCGCTTCTCGCTATCTTTAACACGACCGTCATGATGGAGCAATATCCCGCCAACAAGACTCGCTACAGTCTCGTGAGCAGTACAGAAGGAACCGAGACTCAAAAGCCTAGAGTCAATTCTGCCCCTTCAAAAGATCCATATCCGAGCGATCTCAATGTGAACAAACAAAGTCGGCAGGAAGACGCTCAGAAGCTCGAGTGGCATAATTCCATACGTTTCTGGCTCTGGGAGAGCTTGGCCTCTCTCGTCGCCTTGGCCTTATTGGTTGCCATGATTACTATTCCAGCCCACTACGACCAGAAGACTCTCAGGCAATGGCCGTTCAATATCAATTTGAACACCGTTATTGCGGTCCTTACCACCTTCATGCGAGCGGCCATGCTGCTTGTTGTTGCCGAGCTGCTCGGCCAGATGAAATGGCAGGCTTTGCACCAACCTCGTCCCCTTTCCGACATTCACTATTTCGACCACGCCAGTCGTAGCATACTTGGGTCACTCAAACTACTTTGGACAATTCCTCCGCGGTTCTTGAGCGTCACTGCGGCTCTTGTTATCATTGTGTCCCCTGCAATCGGGCCATTCACCCAACAAGCCGTCAAGACTGTTCCTTGCTCGCAATTAGTACGAGGGTCGCATGCTTCACTTCCAGTATCTCACTATGTTCCCGGCCTGGGTGCAGTATATTCGCTCCAACCTATCGTCTACGAGCCCACGGGAGACATGAAAGCAGCCATGATCAATAGCCTTGTCAACCCAACGAGCAACGATTCGGCCGTTGTGGCCACATGCGCAACTGGAAACTGCACGTTTCCCTCCTCATCAAGTGGCGTTACCCATTCAAGTATCAGCATGTGCAGTGCCTGCGTTGACACAACAAGTTTGATCGCCTTGAATGAGACGGCAGCTGGGAGTCTGAGTTTATATAAATTCACTTTACCAAATGGCCAATCGATATCTCTCGATCAATCTCGCCGACTAAGTGTCTATAACGGGGAATTGAATTGGATGTTGAACGAAACTACCTCCGACTTTGCCGATTTGGCACAAACATCCCTTGCGAGTGTGACAGTTCTTACGTTCACGCAGAGTTCTTGTAATATAACCCACGATGGCAGCCTGAAATGTCCCCGGGATAGGATCACATTCAACATGCCGCCTCAGTATGGCTTTCTCCATACGATCGCCGTCTCATGCACACTTTATCCTTGTTTGAAGCAATTTCACGGCAAGGTGGAAAAAGGAGCCCTCCGCGAGCGGGTTGTTGATAAAAAGCCATTGAACTTCAACCATGTCGATGAAACGCCTGAATGGCTGCCTAAGGGATCTGTGAACACAGAGGCAAACCGGACGGGCCTTCAAACACCGTGTTTCATTGGAGATTTGGAATACAACCTTGCCAACTTTTCCCGCTCCTACCATCCGCCAACCACAAAGACTTCACCCATAACGGTTAATGGTACCAACTATATGGCACCGAATGAGTGTCTTTATAAACTCGGATTCCGATACGCCAAAGCACTGGGAGATTTCATGGCAACGATACTCTTCAATGCTGACTGTATTACCAGCTCGTATTCTGGAGGGAATGTTGATTGTGACGACAAGTGGTGGTTGGCACCACTACACAACACATCCTACCAGTCTCTGGATCTGGCATTTGATCGGCTCACCACTGCCATGACAAACAACTTTCGCACTCAGAGCTCAAAGAGTCCATGATTGGATGGAGCTGACAAGGTCACTGGTGTTGTGACAGAAATGACGATCTGCACAGTCTTTAACTGGCGTTGGGTGCTGCTACCCGTGATGCTAGTACTAACAACGATGGTGTTGCTGGCCTTTGCTGTGGTCCAAAGCTGCATCCACCCAGCAATGCCGGTCTGGAAAACATCAGTTCTTCCGCTCTTGTTTTATGGACCCAATATGTCAAACGATCAGGCAGAACCTGGGAGAGAGTTGAACAGATTGCAGAAGGAAGCCGAGAGAGTCATAGTCAGGTTTGAAGACGATGGAGTTATTAGGCTCAAAGAACTAGAGATTAGAGACCCTCGAAGTTAGGAGGTAACGGATGACTCCATGGGGTTGGCTCAGGAGAGTCGTGATTAACAAGGAGTCATTCTTAGCAGACTTCTCTTGCTTTATCTACTGAACTAACACCGCAAATTCAAGGGACCTAAATAATACGTGTACTACAAAGTAGGGAAGAACAAAATGAATTCTAGAATATCTGATATTCCAAGTTGTGAGTAGATTGGCCCTCTCACTCTTAGCTACCCCTCCAGTCACTAAACCTATCTTCGAACGGATGCGCGCCTTCTGCGCACACGCGGAGCCGCCTCCCAGATAACCGTGATCAAACTCCTGCCCACAGGGCTGTCTTCAACACAAAGTCTCAGGCTATGGTGTTTGGATAAATGCCGCTCAATCAGTCCACCCTTGAGAAGGGTGTTTGAGATCCCTGTGAAGCAGTGAAGTACCCATGCGCAAGACCTCAACGTCAACATTAAAATTCCTTGCACCTCTTATCATACCAGATATCTAGGTGGCGTAATTACGCTTGTTGGCTTATGGAGGGACAGCTGTAGGGCGTTCGACGTTTCCGCGGAGATGTGTCCTCAGCTTTGTGTCTCGGTGGCTACCTTTAAGGGTGATGCTGCATCTAGATCTTGAAGAAATGCATGATGATGTATATGAAAATCATGTAGAAGCATCGTTCGAGTTCGAAGAAGACACGTACAATCTCTGCAAGGATTCGCTTGGTCACCAACCAAGGCTTTAGTCTTGAAATTGCCATTTTGTTTCATTATATTCAACTCAACTATCAGGAAATCATCATCCCATGAGCATTTATTGTCCTTTACTCATGAGAAAGCGAGGAGATATTCTTGTGTTGATCATTGAGAGACGTGGCAGACTTTGGTCTACGTGGCCCTTTGGGTAGGTCTGTTTTGAGTGAACAAAGTGCATCAAAGTCAAAAACGCGTTAGTCCGGCCGAGTGTTCGCGATATAATATAATTTGACAATAAACAAATAACAAAATTGAGAGTAGACTCACCTTGTTGGACCAGATTTGAACCGAACATAATCCCGGACCCCTCTTGGCGGTCCGAATAGACTCAACAACAAGTAAACAATCTTCAGGTATAAGTGGCCCAACTGTTCCCGTTCTAGCTTACCTAGAATCAGTCCTGATCGTCCAAACACAACTGCCTCAGTCCATGAAGATGCGCGCTGCATTCCTCATCTTGTCCGCTCTGCAAGGCTTTGCCGTTGCGCAGACGTCTACGTCCACCTTTGAGCTCTGCTCGACTAGGCTTGGGCGGTCTTCGATCAATCCTGTTCCTTCGTCGACAACAACTGTCAAGCTGACCTTGACGGCGTACAAGTATGTGTGCCCAACCAGCACCAGGACTATTACTCCTTCGCCCACCACGATCACGGTCACCGACACTGTGACCAACACCACTACTGTCATAGCCCAGTCGACTGACACTTTCACTTCGGTAGTCACCAGTAAGTTTCCCAGAAGCTGTTGCTGGACCATCTGACTGACTGCATCTCAGACACCACTACAAGCACGGAGACTGATACGTCCACCTCCCTTTTTACAACTACCACAGCAGTTACAGTAGTCACCACGCCAACAACCACAGTACCTACCCCGGCAGGCTTTACACCCATTGCCCAGGAGCAAGGATACGTGCCCCGGAAGAAGCGCGATGTGACCAAGAAGGGTGCTGTTTCTCGACAGTCGAAGAAACCTAGCCAGGCTAGCCCAACACAGAGGATGATCATCCAGAACAACAGGATGGTCTTCATGCCTGCAGCTTACCCCCAGAATGTCAGGTGTGTCATGGTTATCAAGACAGTCGTCACCAGAACCATCACACGCCCGCGCTGCCGTCGCACACCCACCCGAACTATCACACTTCCAGTTAGCACCTCGACTGTTCGCACCACCACATCTACTACTATCACGAGTACTTCGACTCTGCCCAACGCTTCAACCACTATCACGTCGACTTCCATTTCCACCGACACAACAACCACAACTGTGACAATAAGCACAACCACTACCGTTACCAGTACAGCATTCCCTTCCCTTCTCTCCCTTTACTGTGGATAACTAGCTTGCTGACTATATATATCAACCAGGCACAACATCGTCGATTGCTCCCCAAGAAACCTTCTATGCGGCCTGCGATAGTAATAACATTGTCAGCTCCGCTAACGGTGGCCATGTTATCTCAGACATCGCCGCTTCAGATGGTCGTGCCAGTATCATGATTGCCAACTCAGGCAATCCCTACGACTGTTGCGCACTATGCCAGCAGACGAACAATTGTATCGGAAGTGCCTTCTCGGCTCCCACTTGTTTTCTGGCTACTGGGCCAACTTGTGATCCTACCTCTCAGGACCTGGTCGAGTTCAACACGAGCCCCGATGGAAGCGGTGGAAGCCCGTTCGCTGCTAGCAACGGACCTTGTGGGCAGATTCGGAACGATGGGGATACTAATTAGGAATAATGGGGATGTTTGAAAGATTGACGCGGCCTTAGACTGGCAAAGCAATAAAACTCTCTCACACCTAAGTCTTTTGATCGTTGAGTGCATGTTGTTGTAGTAGTAACAGCGACCTGTGACTCAATGCGAGACAGATCACCTGATGACTTGGTAAGTTCTTCGGGTCGCCAGGCCGGCAATATTAACTGTCTTGGATATACTATTGTGTCAGCCTTGAAGCCACCTGCCGAAGAAACAAGGAATACTATAGCCTGATCTGGCAAAGACATCATTAAGCGTTTGCTAGAAGGAGAACCACGTTTCGCATTTTGAGTCTTGCCAAGTTAGCTTACTTCTGAACGAGGCGAAAGTGAGGATTTCTGAGCTGCTAACAACAGCTCAATGTTTCAGCGACAACAGCCTCTGCCTTAACAAGTTTTAGTAACGCTTTACCAAATTGTTCAAGGGGGGGGGATGGGGATGAGCTTATGCCTGACGGGAATTTCGATTTTGAAACCCACTGCTGCTGACCTCGAGCCCTGATAATTAAATGAGCTCGTTCCTAAACGAGAGGACCGTTTTTCGAGCACTAACAGTTAAATCAGCTCGTTCCTGAACGAGGGCACGGTCGGAAATAACGACTAGTCGATTAGATCCTTGATTGTAAGCACGTTCCGGAGTTAGATCAGCTCAACTATCTTGTATATATAACATCTCTTCTATCACCAAAGATAAACCAGAATTGACCACAACAACATTCTTTCTTTCTCATCACGTTCACTTCATACTCTTCAGGAAAGAGATCCTTCAACATGCGAGCCAACCTTCTCATCCCGGCCGTCTTAGGCTTTCTCACTCATTGTTGTGCTTCGCAGAAGCCTGTTGAGGTTTATCAACGATGGCTCATGATCATCAAACCGGTCGCTCAAGCTGGGGGTCCGTTTACTGGACGACTCAGCCAGGAGGACATTGATGCGGCCTCTCAGGCTTTCAAGCATACTTTCCCCCGAATGCAAGTTACACTCCCTCGTCCTGTTTAATTCAATCACTGACATTGCCTAAAGGGTTCGCGAGCTCACTGAGGGCCGAGTCATGATTGAAGGCCAGGTCGTCGTTTCTGAAAGCCCTCTCAGGAGCGTCAATCAGCAGGCCACTGGCATGGTTGGCCCGGAGCATATCCCTGAAGACGCCGAGAGATACGTATCTCCGGATCAGTGGGATGGCGTTGCCGTCTACAACGCATTCACGCAGCATGCTTACTGGGGAACTAGCGAAGCTGCCGGCGTTGGCTGGTGGAGTGTGAACAAAGCGCCCGAGCTTGGCATGTGGTCTGACCCAGTGGTAAGTCAGGCCTGATCCACGAAACATCCTTGTCTGTGCTGACACGACACGCCATGCAGTCCGGCTGGGTCCATGAGATGCTTCATACCCATGGCTGGTACCACGCTGACGAGAGACTGGGAGCTGTCAGTCCCCGATGTGACCAGAGTCCCGATGGCCGCGACGGCACTCACTGCGGTGAAAACTACGGATACGTCGCAAGCAGTGGTGGACTCCGATTCTGGCAGAGTACGTGACCTACAAAATCTTGTCTGCTGCACTATACTAACTCCTAATCAGAATGGTACAAGGACATGCTCAACGGTGAAGTTCAGGGCGGACTAGGACTGGGCTCCAAGGCTTGGGCTTTCGGATCTCGTCGTGAAGCTTATCTGAAGCTTAAACCAGGCCACTTCATTCCCGAGAACCTAAAGCGAAGTCTTCGCGTTGAGGACCCAGTTGCGTCCTGGAATAGCACCGGCATGAACACGGAGTTGTGGTCTTGAATCGACTGTAGCCGGCGTAATAGGCCCGCAGATTGTAACGGCTGGCCCCGTACTGCACCATTTCTCTTCTCTCTGCCCGCGGATGATTCTCCAACCAGTCGCATTCTAGCGCAGGTACATGTTCGCATTGACGACCAGGTAGATCGGTTCAGTGGAAGAAATTGAATTTGCCTCGAAGTTAGCATAGTACATATATTATACGACTAGTATAAATTCTGTTGCATACAAACTCCCGAGTCTTCCATTGTAGTCGTTTTAGTTGTGTTTGATTGCCGGATAAAATCCACTCTGCTAACGGCACGCATGATACCTGTGTTAGAGTTCGCTGCTGGAACTTTGTTTTGCGAACAGTGCAAGAACTGTAGCCGATCGATATTATCCCGATTGAGTCGTATGATTCAAGGGGAAACCGCTCAATATGAGCTGATGCTCATAGTTCTTAGGCTCGACTACAAACAAGGTGCACCAATCTCCTTAGCCAAACGCGATGGATTTTTCAGCATGCGAATGGTTTTACACTCGTGGTATATAACTGAGTTACCAAACCATCTGGCTCCTGGATACAATTTCTAGAAAAGACTTTAGATGATCAATCGTCTCGCCTGTCATGTCTCTCGCCAGGACTTGTTGCCCTCTTGGCTAGATCAATACTCTGTTTTTGTGTCTGCTACCCTAAACCCAGCGGCATTCTACTTAGAATGCCCATTGCGTTTTGATGAATAGAGAAATATTTCCGTACTACTTGATATAATAGTGCTTTAGACTTAATAAAGTCATTCAGCTAGAGAAGTTCTGTCAACTTAAACGTATTAGGCACGACACATGTTCCAAACTTTGCCTTCGTCACACTACAGCTTATCGACACTCTGTCTAGACAAGAGTTCCTTACTTTTGAAATTCAGCCAGGGCTGCTCCTAAACCTCCCTCTGTACATTTTCCAATAATAACAACCGCTATGGCAGTGACGAGAAGGCGCAAGGCCTAGACGCCTAGACCGAAGGGGCATGTTGGCTGGAGACGTTGGTCGCGGTACCTCCAATCTGACCAATCAGAGGGAGTCGATGTTTGACAAGGACAAACATTAGTCCGATCAATGTAACGTGAGAAAACACAACCAGCCTAGTAAAAAGAGGAGTAAAATTTGATGCCTGAAGAAGAGAAGTCTGGTTTAGAAACTAAGACAAGATTGTTGGTGCTCAAAGAATACAGGCATGTCATACGGAGCCATAAAGACCCCGGCCACCGGGCCAGGCGATGCGGAAATCTCTGGCTTACTAGCACAAAGCGAAGCCAATGGAAGCCCTGCATCTGCCTCAACTGTCGATCCTGATACCACTGTTGCGGCAAGCCATCAGGAACACGATGGCAAATCCAGTTGGAAAACACTGAAAGCCCTCTATTCTAGGAACATTGGACTATTCTTTGTCTTGCTGGCACAAATGTTTGGTTCCATTGTAAGCATCTCCCGGCCTCTGAGACATGTCTCATCAAGATGTGAGCATCGCACTAACAAAGCTAGATGACGACGACAACCCGGTTGCTGGAAACTGGATTCGAAACCAAGTTCCATGCCCTGCAAGTCATATTCGTACGCATGCTGGCCACAGCCATTATTGGATCGCTGTACATGTGGTACAAGCAAGTGTCCGACTTTCCCTTGGGCCCGCGAGGAGTCAGGGGACTGCTAGTCTTAAGGGGCATTGCTGGGTCTACTGGGTTATTCGGACTGTACTGTATGATCACACACAGGGGAACGCAATATGGTAGAAAATGTGTTCTGACAGACTTGCGTAGACTCCTTATCGTACCTCGACATCTCCGACGCAACCGTCATCACCTTTCTTGTCCCTACTCTGACGGCCTTTATTTCATGGGTTGCTCTTCGGGTAAGTTGATAACGACACCTGAGGCCATGATGTACTAATCAGCTCTCCCTGATAACAGGAACCCTTTACCGTCAAAGAAGCTGCGGCCGGCTTAATAGCGTTTACGGGAGTACTCTTTGTTGCCCGACCGGGCTTTTTGTTTCATCACAGCGAGCGTCTACTGTCTTTCTCTGACAGTCTGGGTTCCGTTGGCTCTTACGTCAATATTCAAGGAGGCATTCTTCCTCCCGTCAAGGCAACACCGGCTGAACGGGCCATCGCCATCATGTGCTCGATATTCGGTTCTTTCGCAGCGGCGTCAGCATACGCCACGATTCGCGTGATTGGGAAGCGAGCCCACTCCCTTGTGAGCGTCAACTACTTTGCCGTATTCGCGACTGTCGGTTCTTTTCTCGTCATCATGATCCATCCGGATCTTCGTTTTGAGATACCCAAGTCTGCCGCTGAATGGTCTGTTACCCCTCCCAGAAGCCTTGACGTAGCACATGACTGACTTCTGTAGGACTCTACTTCTTTCCATCGGCATTTCTGGTTTCTTACTCCAACTCCTTTTGACAGAAGGACTACAGAGGGAAAAGGCTGGCAGAGCGACAAATCTTATCGTACGTTTCCCCTTGAATACCATGCCTCACAGCAAATATCTAACTCAACCACCAATTAGTACATCCAAATGGTGTTTGTGCTGATAATTGAGCGTGTCGTTTGGGGGACCACACCACCACCAGCGAGTATTTTTGGTAGCGCTCTGATCATCGGAGCGGCCGTCTGGGTAAGCCTACAAAAGAAGGCGCCTGCAGAGCCACCAGCACCGGTTGATGAGGAGAGAAGGCTGTTGAACCCTACGGAGCAGGATAACCATCCCTAGTAGGCATAGAGCAAGGGTACACTCCACTATGTAATTCACTTTTATTGTGAATCAGGATCGTGTACGACTAAATCAGTCGAGCTGCTGGACTTGCATATTCTGCTCAATGCAAGGCCTCGTGACTTAAGAGTCCTCTTGAGCAGTTCGGCTGACTCTACCATGGGAACGACAGGCAGATTGATCTCTTGGACTTGATTTGGATGTGAAAGAACGCAATGGCCTAGATAAAAGCTTGATTTTATAACATAGATAGGCATAGAAAGACACTCTGACGCTACCACCAACTGTTACCCGAGGGAACAAAATCAAGCTTCAATTTTGGTACGAGGTTGCATGGAGAGAGAGAGGCTCCCAGGCCTTGTAAGCTATGCTTGGACGGTTTTTATTTATACTCTGCAGTAAGATACGGCTGTGTATTCAGAAATACGCCAACCTGATCTACTCAAGAGCGGCGCGCTTCTGTACACGGCGTATTTTCCCCGGTTATCTGTCTACTCGTCGACATCCTCGGCAACAATCTCAGCCTTGTCGCCGTACTTTTGCTTGATCTTGTTGACGTTTTCCTTGGATGTTCTAAGTTATGACCATTTTAGTATCGGATTTTCATCATAGAATAGGGAACGAGTACGGTTCACTTACACGAAGAAGTAAATCGGGGGCAAGCTTTTGGTGCTTGGGATGGGATGCCCGACGATGTCCTGGAGATACCTGCAAAACGGAAGAAAGTGGTCAGTCACATGAGCAACCATTCTGCTTTGACCGAAACATACTCATCAATACCCTGCATGTCGTCGATGTCGTTGGGTCGGAAGCGAACAGTTTGCTGCATCAGGCATTATGTTAGTAACTGCTGACTACATAAATTCCGAAGTAGGGTAGATTGGGTGCTGAATAGAGTCGCTTACCTCAGACATGTTGGAAATGATGGCAAAATAGTAGTTAAGTTGATGAAAGGTGTTGATGACACTGATGGTGAGGTTGAAAGATCGAGTACAGAAGGCGAGACCTGCCTTACTTATACCCAAAACCCCACGACAGTCCTCTGGCAACGTGGATGACATCAAGGACTTGACCGCTCGAATGGAGAGTCTGATTGCAGCACAAGGCGTCGTTACCCCTCACTGTTGACCAATCATGGTGGTTCTTCGTTCAAGACACGACAGGATCTAAGACACGGCAGAGTTACGTAGTGCATGTTGTACGTGTCTACCAACAAGTGTACGTCATCGTCACCCGGTAATAGTCGGCACAGCTTGGCTCGCTGGTGAAGCATTTGTAGAGTCGTTTGTCACAAGAGAGCATATGAAAACTCGGTCTTCTCTGACAGCGGCTGTTATTGGCGCCATGAGCTGTCCAACCTGGTTGGACTGCCATGTTGCCAGTCTTGTGATGTATAGTTTGAATAGAGCCGGCTTTCACAGTGGCAACAGGACGTGACGCTTCATCATGAAAGACGGTGTCTTGGGTCGTGGATAAAGCAGGGTGACCAACTCGTTCCATGTCCACCAGGAGACCAAAAGCCTTCCAGATCCAGCGGATCATTTCGCTGATCAGTCAAATCACTTGGGGCTGCAGAACGCCCTGTCTTATACAAGGTATCCGACGAGGTTTCGTATCGGCATGCACTATGCAGTTAGTTCCTAAAACATATCTTGCTGCATGGCGGCCCGGTCCACTTCCGAGACAAGACATAAGACGTCATCTCCATGTGATCTGGTGGGTTAGAGGAGGCTAGGTTCGACTCTATACTGTCTCATTCCTCACCGACTACATTATCATCAAGGTCTCCACGATAGTAGAGCGAATTGGAATGGGCTGTTGTTTACGGCGGGGGTTGACCACACCGGTGCTTTTACTCTACCGGCAGATTGATAGAAGAGTTACGCAAGGGATGATTACCATGATGACACTGGCGGACAAAGAGCCAAGAGGGGGCTTTGAGACATTTGTACAGTCCTACCGTGACGAATCGGATTTTACTGGTCAAGACACAGGTGGGCACATAAGACAATTCACATCCAACCCTCTACAGTGAGACATGTCTCGCGTGGAACCGGACTCATGTCCTACGCAGTAGACTGTTTGTCAATAAACTGCCAGGCAGATCATCTCGCGTATTCTTTCTGCTACGGCGGCAAAGAAAGGGGGAGAGAACAAAACATTTGAAAAAAAGCAATGAAAACTGTGAAGAGGCTACTACGATTTTCAAGAAACTGTTATCATGAGCCTTGAAAGAGTCAACCAATGTCCAGGTCCGAATTCGCTGATAGATATCATCACTTTGCGTTTCCAACTTGAGAAAGATCAAAAGAGTGGGACGAGATCGACAGGATGTTGCACCTCGCAATATCCAAGGTTTGGTCCCGAGTTCCCCCGTCATCGCAATCATTACCACGCAAACGAAACTTCCCTAGGCTTTGCGAGCCTCATCAACAAGCTTTGCCTCTTGTGGAAGCGGTTTCAAGCCACGTGGTTCTTGATATAATGCACTCCGCTTAAGGAGCGAATAACTCACCCCAGTTGCGAAAATGGAGGCAAGTGAAAACATCTAGACATAGATGATAGCGCCAACAGGCAGTAATTCTAGGTTGAACCAGCCCCAGAAACATATGGAAGTGGCAATTGCATCCACAGCCATGATCAAGGAGACCCCAAACCACTGTGGCTTCATTGGTCGATACGTGTCGGTAGATCAAGTCACCAGAATTAGCCAGCTCTGGGTAAGTGCTACATGCTGAAAGACAATGCTTTCCAGGCCGTCGCCAACCCCTTGCACAGTCGAGAATCCGGATGGCCCCAAGGCGGCAACTGCTGCGCAAGTGCTAGTGGCCAAGATGGCGCTTGATATAACGGACAAACCCCGGAGGCTCCGCGGATTCCGCCTCGGAGTAGCGAAGGAATCAAAAGAAAACAGTTCGGGAGTAGTAAGAGCAGGGAGCTCTGAGAAGAGAGTGAGGAGTACCATAACCCGAGCATCCCGGGTCCTATCAGCAATCAAAGCCAGAAAAGCGAGAACGGCCTGGAGATGGAGAGTCAGGGCAAGGCGGTAGGTGATGAGAGATTGCTGAAAGTGAAGCCCCTGAGGAGCAATGATTAACGCTCCGATCATGATACCCAAGCCAGGTTGAATGAGTGTAGTATCCGAGGCAGCTTCGACACCAAATGCTGCTCCATCAATCGAAAGACTAACATCGGCTCGTGATAGCGTTGGGATACCATCGAACCTGTAAGCTGTGACGCCGACGCGATGCCCACGCCGTTGCAGAATCCGAACCAAGTGTTCTTTATGCAACGGAGATGCCATTGCAATCCCGTCACAACGCTCCATCATGTTCTCAGCTTTTGGTGTCAATGGTAAGTCAAGTTCGCCGCCGTCAAGATTGACTCCATGCCCAACTCTCGTAGCGCCAGTTCCTGAGCCTCTGGCGTAATCATTCTGATTGAGACTCCGTCGTCTGGCTAGCTGGACGCTTGAGAGCGTATCGGGTCGAAGCTGGTTAGAGATTACTGTTAGCCCTAGAAGCTCCCAAGGGCCATCATCCGTCTTTCTGGCGATACTCATGGTTCGGAAACCTTAACCAGCGAAGTCTAAGAAGCCCTTGTAATATCTATCGTCAACCTCCGGCGGTATAGGGTTTCTGTCCCTGACTGTTTTCAAGACGAAAAGCCGGGTCCCTATGATAATAGTTTGGACGACTCCTTCGCGGTTCATAGTGACTACTCCACGTTGCTTAGGACGAGGATCAGACGGAGTGTACTTGATGGTCGTATACTGGGCCATGGCGCTTCTTGACCTGAGGGGTTCGATCGACTGCTTCTACTATTGCCCGATCGATTGCATCCAGGGGTTCCGTTTCAGGAGAAAGCAAGAGTCCCAGGGAGAGAAGAACGTCTTCAGACTGATCGCCCGGAGTAACGGGATAGATGGTTTCGAGATGTAACTCGTTCTTTATTAGTACGCTAGTCCAATCGCAACACAGCACGTCGAATCTGGCCAGGTCCTCCATAGCAGTGAGCTTCTGCAGTAAGAATTCTCCCAGGGTGCAAAGGACTGCAGTGAGGGCCGCCATGCTGTCAACAGTGAGACCAACGGGGACACTTGTGAGGAGCATGTTGAAGCTAAACTGCATCATGTGAGAGATTGAGCGAAGGCCGTAAGGTTCCATGGTCCAGAACACGGTGATGATCAGGGCGGCGAGGGATGGTACGATAAAATGAGCGTGCTTGACAACGTCTGACAGGTAGCCTCCTGAAGGTACGGTTGGTCCAGTAGTGGGATCCAGGCCTTGACTATGTGAGAGCCGTGAGCCCGCATGTGTTTTCGATTCATAGAAGAGGACATGACATAGCGTTCAGGTTTTACTTACCATCTGTGAGCCCGACGACAACCTTTCCATTCTCTATTGCTTCCTTGTAGGAAAGAAATTCGTCATTGGATCCATCAGATTTACTCTCTTGGGACAACCTAGGCAACATGGCATCGTTCAGGGCCTTGATGGCTCGGTCCTCAGGAGAGGTCGCTGAGCCATTATCAGACTACGCATCACCCTTGTCGTTTATGTCGTCTCCAGCATCATGTTGCTGGTTGCATGACTCGGGGTTTTGAGAGGGAGCAGATTGTTGATACTTCTGGCAGTTAATTGCTAGACAAAACGTCCCGTCAAGCAAGCTAACGTGGTTAATATTTCGTTGATCAGCAACACCAGAGTTTGACAGAACCTGGAGCTGGCGCCGAAATCAGGCTTCATGACCTGATGATGTCACAAATGCAGAGTGACGTTGTAGAGATGACAGTAACAAAGATTACCCTAGTGCTGGTTCCTCAATCCGTCAAATCCGGCTGTGATAAAGGTGAGTGGGCCACGTTAAAGTCGCAACACAGTGATAGTCAGTAAGTCAGAGTGCTTAATGCAAGTCACTCGGTGAGATAACTAACCTTCTTTCTCGTAGCCCAAGTTAACAATCATACCTTGTGGTTACTAGTTGAACAGGTTGTGTTTACTTCAGTGAGCTTATTATTGCCTACTGGGTGTTGGATGATGATATGCAGTCAAGATAAGTCTGGTGCTATACGTTCTTTCTTCTCCAACGGGCGCTAAACTAAGGTCTAGATCATTGTTTGTCGACAATGTTTGCTATTCTCTATCGTTAGCCCCCTCAGGCGCCCAGTCTCGCACTTTGATGCGATCGAAAGATCAATACCAATCTACCATATTCAGGGGCTGCGCTGTTTACGGCGCGGGGTCAATGGATGTAGTTTGCCCTCTGGTCCTAATGTGGAGGGTCTCTTCCAGCGATCCACCAACCAAATCAGCACTTTCTTGGAGTTGGATGGATCCGTGGCAAGAGTTTGCACGCTTGACTCGACCGTGCTGATGAGGCTGCGTCGTTGGTAGATGTTATTGGCTAACCTCCTCGCCGCCACTACGCCATGTTTGCCAACTGATCATATTGTCTCCCCTTTTTAGCTGAGAGGCTTGACTTCTGACGGCTGTCCTGATATAGGCTATGCAACAGGGAGAAACGGGTGGTCCAAACAAGTTGAGCATGATCCTCAGCTCCATGTCGTTTGTTCTAATTTCACAAGATAGTTACTTATAAGCTGACTCTACTTTGTATTATAGCTATCATTGGATCTCTTGCCTCCGTCCGCACTGAGGCTTGGCATGTTTGCCGCCAACCAACACGGCCTCCAAACATGCATGAAGCTCAGGTTACTAGCGTGGGCTTCGAGAGATTAGTATTATCTCGCCTGCAACATCAAACAAACATTCTGCAGATCATCTAGTTCTATTCCATCGCCTCAAAGACTTTTGTCAAAGACTAATGCATGTTTGGGTTACCCGAGCCAAGTTGTCTTGTCGGGCATTTTATACCAGGAATGCCTCCCTGTTCGCCTTGGTTGGCCTTCGTAGTTATAAAACATGGCCTTAGTCGCACTTTTCCTTGGGATCTTTTGATACCTTGTCCATGTTTCGAGCTACAACCGTGATGATGGGAGTACGCTGGGTCAATATCTCCTGCGAGGACCAGGGTGGATTTGTTCCCCTTGTTGTCTTGACTATCACCACAACAGTAAGACGCACCCATCAAAACTTAGTCAATGCGAGCCTAACATAGCCAATCTACGACAAAGGCTATTGCACTTTTGCTCAGCCTTGCTACCTACAGGCTTACCTTCCATCCTCTTGCCAAGTATCCCGGCCCTAAGCTTGCGGGATGCACCGAGGTGAGTAGCCGACAGATACAACAGCCTAGATTCATAGTCTGTTTGGATTCTGATTAACAGCTCTAAGCTCTGGTGGGTACGCGCCTGGACTTCGGGACGATATCCGGTCATCATGAGAGAAATGCATGACAAATACGGCGACGTTGTTAGAGTTGCACCCAATGAACTCAGTTTCCGAACTCCAGGCTCATACAAGGACATCTATAACCCTCGAAAGAGTGTGTTCACCAAAGACCCCATTTTCTATGCCCGAGAGTCAACCGAATCGCGACCTGATATTGTGTTCGCAAATGACCCCCACGACCATCGAATGCAGCGAAAGTCTTTATCGCATGCCTTTAGCACCAAGTCTTTACGCGAGAACGAGGCTGTCGTCAAGTATTATGTGAACATGTTTGTTGATCAGCTTGGGGAAAAGGGCGGACCGGGAACTGAGGGTGTCGATGTCTCAACTGCCTACATCTGGATAACCTTTGACATCATTGGTATGACGCTACTGCTTTGTCGTCCAGATGATGACTAACTGAAAAGGCGACCTTACTTTCGGCGAATCCTTCTACTCAGTCGCCAACTGGGAGCACAGCACTTGGGTTTCACTCACTCTGAACTTTATCAAACTGGCCATATTTCTTCCCTCCCTCAAGCGACTTTCGATACCACAATCTGCCCTGTTCTTTCTCATGCCAAAACAACTACGGAGCGATATCAGTCTCCAACAAAGACTTACCAAAGAAAAGCTCGAACGGCGGATCAAGCAGGGCAACGAAAACAAACGCGAAGACTTTCTGGCTCACATTCTTGACCAGGGCGGTTACGACAAAGTCCATCTCCTAGATCAGGCCAAGATGCTAATGCTTGCGGGATCCGAGACAACTGCCACGTTCGCTGCTGGAGTCACATATTGTTTGCTACGATGTCCAGAAGCACTGAAGAAATTGCAGCACGAGGTACGCTCGGCATTTTCGTGTCTGGAGGAGATCAACGGAGATTCCACAGTCGAGTTACCTTATCTACACGCCGTCATCGAGGAAGGCCTTCGCATTTTTCCGGCAGTCTCGGGTGGCCTCCCGCGTGTTTGCCCGGGCACAGTCATTGACGGTCACTATGTGCCCGCGGGTACTGTTGTATCAACCCACGCATATGCAATGACGCACGATGAGCGGAGCTTTCACGACCCTGACGAGTTCAAGCCTGAGCGTTGGATTGGAGACGGCCTTGGAGATGACAGAGAGGCTAGCCGGCCCTTCTCCATCGGTTCAAGGGCCTGTTTGGGCGTCAACCTCGCATATCTCGAGGCGCGGATCATCCTGGCGTATCTTGTATTTGCGCATGACTGGGAGTTGGTCAACACGGATCTGGACTGGTTCAAGGAGGTCAAGTTTTGGATGCTATGGCAGAAGCCACGACTTCAAGTGCGATTTCATCCTGTTGACCATGGGAAAGCACACAAATAAGTTGGCAGAAAATATCTGCCTTGGTTTCATCTCAGCTGTCCCTTGCCCGGTTGAGCTATACATCTCTCGATGAGTTTGAGTAACTACGTGTCTGCCGAGGTGTTCGGATCTCCCACGCAACGCATGTTATAGAGGCGCTACAAGATGGGAATGTCGATTAAAGTTCTCGTTTCCCTTGGATACGGTTCTCTTTGGCTTTGTGATGCCTCTATGGCGACCAAGACACGGGGCTTAGTTACACTTAATCCGAAAGATGAGCCTTCATTGCTGCTAAGTATTGAGTTGACTCATCCTTCGATTCCCGCTCTGTCCGGCCATTTCAGTTCCCTCTATGGCTACAACGCCTTGCGATCAATCCATCGGATATCACCAAACTTGCCCTCGGGAGTGGAAAACACGTCGCGAGGATTTCTGTAAGGAGCAACTTGGGCATCGGTCAGAACGAGAGTGACGTTGCTCAGAGCCTCGGCAGTCTTGTTGTATCCTGGACCGTAGTCTCTCCACGTAGCCATGAAGGTGCGGCTATCGAAGTTGGGTCTATCTTTCCAAATTATGTAGCCAGCGGGGTTGATACTGGCGTCAAAGTACGATTTCATGAAGATGGAACGATGTTGCCAGTTCCACGGTCTTCCGAGTGCGCACTTTCCCACGATATCCTTAGCAACGGTAGAGTTTGATGCGATGAGTTGCGAGCGGTTGATATAGACGCCATACTTGTTGGTAAAGGTTGTGTTTGTGCCTTTCCACGCTGTTATGCCACCACCACAGTTGCGTAGGGAGAGAGTTGACTGCTGGATATAGGCTGTACCGAATCCATACAGGAAATCAGTCTGCCCAGCAATGACATTGTCGTAGAAGAAGGCGTTTCCGAGCTTTCCCACATACACCTGTATAAAGCGATCAATTAGCAAAACGGTTCATTCGCGCCCAATGAATTGCTTACGGTATCCTGCCAGCTGTAGAAGCCGCAAGAATAGAAGCCAGCGTTTGCTCTGCTCACGCCCACCGCATGCGCGGGGCCATGCGCGTACGGGACGACTTCATTGCGAAAATCAATGTTGTAAGCACGGAAATCAGTGCATCCGAATGGAGTGTTCGCTGGAACTGGAAAACCAGTCGGCCCGGAGCCAGTAAGAGTGGCATTGAGATTGGGCCCAACGGTCAAGACGCCGGTAAAGACATTATCACTGAACGTTGCGTTGAAATTGGCCGAGTTCCACCAGATCTGAACATCGTTTTGGGCGGATGTATCGACGTTGATGTTAGAGTACAACTCGCGATGCTGCGGCTTGCTCGACATGCCGATCAAGTGAAGAGGGCCGCTTCGGGTCACATTCAGTTGTTCGGTGTAGTTCCCTGGGGCAATGAGGATATATCCAGGAACGGTGGTGTTGCCGAGAGAGTCGATAGCATCTTGGATGGAATCGAATTTGGCCTTGGGGTCGTTCTTCGCAACGTACAAAGTGCCGTGAGGACATCCATTTGTTGGGTTGTGCGTCTTTCTTTGACACTTATCATAGGTAGTGACAGGGCCCTTGTGGTGGTCCGCAAGTGTGGGTTGAAAGAGAGTCGCTACGACAAGCGTAGCTTTCAGGATGAATTGTGCCATGTTCGGCGAGAACTAGATTCGAAGGATGAGGTATAGAGATCAAGTAAGATCTTGCCCTTCGCGTATACAACCGAGACACTTGGCAATTCACTGCATGGTGTTTTGTTCTCTCCAAGCTTTAAGACGTAGTACTACATAACAAGTTGTGCCTCTACTACTGCACAAGACAGACAAATACCGAACGATCTGCTAAAGCTCGAACATTATTACTCCACGAATCATCACGGCACCGATCCATGCCAGCAAGCAGGGTTGGAACAAGATACAACCAACATCGTATGGATAATAGAACTCGAATGAACTTGTGTATGCGGGAAGCCAATTCTCCACCAAGCGGAATGGGCCCTGGGGGCGCAGCCGCATATGTATAGCAACCCTGAGGAATATTCGACTGGGTTCTGAAACTAGGATTCTATCGAGAAAAAGGTCCGCGAGATCCGGGCCGTCAAAGATGCGGGGGATTTTCAGGCTATTTCGTGCATGTGATTTGCGGGGAAGTCATATTTGCCAACGTTGATCGAGATGATCAGTGGCGACCTGGAAGTTATTCATCGGATATTGACTATCATCACCAAATTGACCATCTATTTGTGATTCACCAGACGAGAGGGGTTGCGAGGGAAATATCTACGAGACATCGAGGTGGTACAAAACGCAGCCCTGCTGTTCGTTCTGTGACGATAACGTTGATGGCGACAATAAGCTCAAGTAAACAATCTCTTAGTTATCTATACTACTTTTCAAACGATGGAATTATACAATCAGACTCGCAATATGAGCAAGCAGGCAGCATGAGCCTCATCGTGACCGAGGACTCATACCGTAAGACAACCTCAACCCACTCTAGGGCTTATCACCGCCACCAACAACTTCGGTTCTCACGTACGGCAAAGCATCGCCAGGCTTGACCCAGTTAGCATGCTGACTGACGTTGCTGAGCTCGTGATCATTGGCACTCACATCAACCATTGTCACGTCGTCTGCATAAGGCTTCCAAAAGTCCTTCTTGCCCTGGCACAATCGAGTGACCCATCCCGGGAGAATACCTCCGGGGATCCTCCAAGTCCAAGGCTCCTTCTGGTCCTTATTGAGGGCCGTCAACTTGCCCATTGACGCCTTCTCAATGGCCCAGACGAGAACCTGGATGATGATGTAGCTGCAGATTCCAGCAATCATGCCGTCGGCGATGGAGTACGTAAAGGGCATGATGGCGATGGTCAGGAACGCTGGGATAGCATCGCCCATGTATCCCCAGTTGATGTCAACCACGGCTCGCAGCATCATGGAGCCAATCAAGATCAACACGCAGCCAGTCGCCCAAGGAGGAATCGATGCAAAGATGGGGGCGAAAAAGACCGAGAGAAAGAAGCACAGGCCTGTCACCATGGCTGTGATTCCCGTCTTTCCTCCTTCACCAATACCGGCGCCGCTTTCGATAAAGGCTGTCACGGGAGATGTGCCAAAAATGGCGCCAACGCTGATGCCAATGGAGTCGACAAGATACGCAACGGCCGAGCCCTCAAAATCCTGAGTATGCTCATCGATCAGGTCGGCAAATCGAGCCATGGAGTAGAGAGTGCCAGTGCAGTCGAGGATATCAACATACAAGAAGGTGATGAGGGCGCGGCCAAATTGGCCACTGTAAGCGCTCACATCCCACTGTTGCACGTTGAGAATCCTCTTGATGGGATGGAAATGCACCACCTTCTTGAAAAATTCGAAGTTGTCGTCGCCAATGGGAGTGTAGGGGAAGTAAGTGATGGAGGTTCCACGGGGCCAAGAGGCGATCGACACGACCAAGATGCCAATGAGAATGGCGCCCTTGACGCGAAACATGGTGAGAAGGACAGTGAGAATACCGCCACAGAAGATTCCCAGCCAGAGCGTGGGGTTCTGCATCTTGTGTGAACCAGGACACGTGTTGTCTGGATCACGATCTCCGGGAGAACAGCCAGCGAGCTCAAGGGGAGTAGACACAGATCCGGTCACGAGGCCGATACCTTCGCCGTATGTGAGTCCAATGAGTGTCAAGAATAGACCGATACCAGCACCGGTAGCAAGCTTGATGGACCTGGGAATAGCTCGAGCCAACCATTGTCGAAGACCCAGAATGGTCAGGCCAAAGAAGATGAGGCCTTCGACGAAAATAGCGGTCATGGCCACCTCGTAGGGAACCGAGCCGGAACCATTGAAGCCAACGACCTTGTAGGGCTCGATGTTAGCGAGGAATGTCAAGAGAGGGAGGGCTACAAACATCGTAGGCGAGATAGGCGTTCAAACCCATTCCGCAACTGATTCCGACCGGCCTAATAGGGTTATTAGCAATCAAGAGTAAAGCTGTAGGTAATTTCAATGGCCACGTACATGTTAGCCAGAAGGCCGAGGAAGAAAGTCGACAAAGCCGTGATAGCAGCAGTGGCCGTCACCAAGTCGCGCTTGATCTCATTCTTGCACAGCATATACTCCTGATTCTTGGCACAAATGGGGTCCGCGGGGGTCGAGTCGCAGACACAGGTACCGCCGCTATCGGAGACGATGCTGGAGTTGACAGCCAGGATGTAGGCCATGGCGAAGAACGAGACGATTCCGGCGCGGATTTCAGTGGTGAAGCGAGATCCATGGCGCTCGCGGGGCTGTCGTCGAATGAGTCAACATCGTTCTTAGACGACGTGTGAAAGACATGGCAAACTTACATGGCCAGAGCCCTCGAGCTGAAACCAGCGGCCTACCGCACTGGCGGCAACGCCATCGTTCATCTTTGAGATCCAAGTCATGGCTAAAGAGTGGCAGCTTGGGCGCGCCAGAAAAGAAAGACGAGCTGATGAGGAAGAACGAAAGCTACCGGAGCCTGTGTTCTGTGCGAGTTAGCTGGCCCAGATAATAAAAGAATGGCATCTCGACATGGTATAAGTAAGTGGTAGTATCACCGGCGTGGCAAATCTCCCGCAGGGGGCTGCTTTTACTGTTTAGGCAGTTGGCAAAGGGCCATTCTACTTTGCCGTCGAGGTACAGATCTCACCTCCGAGGCATTATGCAGGCGTTGGCTCGTTGGTCCCAAGCGTTATCCGAGGTAACGCTCTTGGGAACCGTTTTGGATGTTGTTCCGGGCTTGGCCCCTTGTTAGCGTGTTCGCGACTTTATCGCAGAATAGCAAAAGCTGTAACGCTAGATGGCGCGGGACTTGAAACCCGGTGCGATAAGCCGGCCAATTGGACTTGTCAACAGTGATAAGGTTTGGTCGGATTGTTCGAGACTTGGATTAACTAGATGCATGCCATTTAGCGAGACCAAAAGTGAGGTTATCTGGCCTCTGGTTCACAAAACCCCATGCTTAGTGTTTTTTTTTTTTTTGGCCGAGAATGCTTCAGAACTTTTCCTTCAATGTCACTGCATCTCCGTCGTGTCAACCAACTGCAGGTCCAACCAACTATCACCATGCAACCAAGCGGCGTGGTTCAGGGTCTTCTTATCTCCCCCAGGACGGATGGTCGAGCCGGTTCCGTCAACTAAGATTACCCACACACCCTCAAACCCTTGACGGCAGCCACAATATTCATTGTGCAACGGTGTCAAGACACCAACCCTGTCTCGGTTCCTACGCCCGAGACTATCTCTGCCCCTTGTCCATATCCGAATGCATCCGGGTGCATGTGAGCTCCGTTCTGCGGAGAGAACGCTGGGCCCGTTGGAGATGGGGTTTTAATTGACTGCATAATCATTTTGTGATGGGTATATTACACTTCTCTGTCAAGTGCTTCGTCGAGACTACCCTACAAACATCCACCGCTCATCTTGCCCCATTCTCTCCGCTATCCCACCTTGTGAGATCCATTGCACCGGTTCATCTGACTCGCTTCTTCTTCGCCCGCTTCTGAGGATGGCGGCTCAGGCCGATCACGTCCTGCTTCGGCCATTCAACGACGTGATCAAATGGGCTCGACTTGCGCGGTCGGAAGCAGTTGCATCCAGGGGCGACGAGCACCTCGGCACTGTTCTCAATCAATCAGCAAAGGCCTTGTCTCGTGAGGGCGATCGCGCCTTGAGACGCTTGATGCCCTTGGTCGAGAACGCGTCTCCAGATCTGGGCGATTTTCTGCGCGACCTCACTTTGCGAAATGGTGAGAACCCATTTTTAACCGTGCTGCCAGTTGTCGCTAACACTCGAGTAGACGATGTCATCGCCAAGGTCCGAGCCATCGATATCATCCTGTACGACTTTGAGGATTTTATTGAGCTCGACAGCTTTGACAAAGCAAAGTTTGATGACCTCCAGACAGCAACAAAGGACTTGGCCATTACTCTGGTGGAGAGGATTACGAGATTTACCGCCGAGACGGTTCTTGACCAACCATTGACAAAGTTCCCTCCATTGCCTCCTCTGCCTCCTCTGCCTCCTATGTCGCCTCTTTCCTCCATGTCGAGACCGGGCTCTCAACTATCAACACGTCCTGTAGGTAGTGTTGTGTCTACCGGCTCTGCCCCTAGCAGACTCCAGAGAAGACCTTCGCAGACGACAGAGCCAGGATTTCGTCATGAGTCCTTTAGCTCGGGGCGTCCTCCACGACCAGTGGCTTATTCACCAGCAAATTCACCCGTGTCGCCCAATTCTTTACCGTTCTCGCGTCAGCCCATCATTCCGGAGAAAGATGCAAGATATGACTACTTTCGGGCTCATTATCGTGAACCAAGCAATGCCGAGAAGCTCACTATTGCTACTGAGCGGCTCGACATCCAGAACTTGACGCCGCCGAGCTCTGTAGTACTCTCCCCGAGTCCCGTGAGCTACCGAAGTCCGACCAATTTTGCTGTCCAAGACTCGGTGGGTTACAACTACATGGAGAGTCCTCCCCCGTCCACATCTGCTGAGCAAGCCACTGAGCACGAGTTTGTTGGGTACCCTCCGGCTCCTGGGAGTTTAAGTCTCAAGTCACCGGAGCGGGATGATCGTATACCAAATCTGAACGATTATCATGAGCAAAAGAACTATCCATACAATGTCGAACGTCAGCCAGAGCAATATCCCACCTCTACACATATCCAAGAATCAAGTCCACCAAGTCGGCCAAACGCCGAGCCAGTTTTGCGAGCTGCCTCGATTTCCTCGGAAAGAACAAAAACAACAGACTCAAACTCAGTGCGAAGTATGCCATCTTCGGGAAAGTTGGCCAGCTGCGGTATTGGCGCTGACAGTTCTCTCTCCATCATGGGAGGGTTCTGCAAGGGTGCCCGAGCCTTTGCTTCTGGTGGTCCCGGCCGAGCGATCAGAAAGGTCGGCGGCTCGGAGAGCGCGAGAGGTTCCAAGGAAAAGTACTCCCAGGATATGCTGTTTGGCCAGATGCTCGCTACATCAACAGAAGCTTTTTCCGAGCCAGCAGCACAATGTCTCCATTGCGAGTACAAGACGCCCTACCCCCAGTTGCTTCAGGATATGGACCAAGACCGTAAGTATACCACCACAGTGATATGTGCAGCTTCTAAGTGACAATTGCAGCATTGGCCAACCAGCAGGCCAGAGGTATCATCTATCGCTCTCGTTTCCTCTATAAATCGCATGCTGCGATTCGGGGAGTAAATCAAGTCTATTTTGGCTGCGTTTTTTGTGACAAGGCCAAGGTAACTTGCAACGAAGGAGACGCCACTGTTTTCCAGAGCATTGACCTTCTCTTTCGTCACCTTTCTCGACATGCTCGCCCGTTACCACACGTCACGGGGGTCACAGTCACTTACGACAATACCGAAATGAACACCAGGGGACAACAAGACTTTGATCTGTACTTCCCCGACTCCCTTCCAGCCCCTCTTCCCGGGTTGCCAGCCGACGTGCTCGAAAAGGTCTTATCGTTACCTGCCGGACGGGCGACAAAGGACCATATCCGTCGCCGCAACGAAAAACCCCAAGCAAGGCCAGACTCGCTGTCAGAGGTCTTGCAGTTCATGGCAGGTGCCAGAATACTGGGAGTCGAGTTTCCCGAGAAGTGGGAGGGGAAATGGTGTCAGGGATGGCACGACGGAGCTTTTGGCACCTTTCCGAGCAAGATAATTCAGCTGGAGCTGCCTTCTCGTGTCAGTGTCACGTCTTTACCAAAGAGTCCCAGAACTGGAGTGGCAAGGTGGAAGTTTGAGACGCGAAAGCAAGCCCCTGGGTGGCTAACGTTTAACAAAGGCGACACCATCTATAACCTGGCCTGTGAGTTCGCCCTCATGCTTTGTTTACCATATGGAATTTGTGCAGATGCTTACGCTTTCATTAGGGGACGATCCTCACGCCTGGCTCTGGAGCGGTTCCAACTCCAGGGGACAGTCGGGAGTCTTTCCCAAGTCTCACATGGCGATAGAATCAGTCGAAGACGGATCACTGCAGAACACGCGTCGAAAGCAGTCTTCAGGCGAAAAGTCAAGGTTTGGTTCGATATTTAGCAAGTCAAGGTAGGTCGGAGGTGCTTCGGCGGGGTTATTGCAGATGCGCTCCCGCTAAGGTGAGTTGCCAGGGATGAGGATTATTAAAAGGTTACATCAACGGATTCGATTCGGCTTGAAGAGGCAGGTCACATGTAAAAGGATTCCAGGGCAGCTTAGGCTGTTTAGCGGGGGTAAATTTTGCTTTTCTTTAGTTTAGAAAATAAACGCAGTCCCGGGTAGGAATATTATATTTTAATAAGGTAAAGGCATAGCAGTTAATTAGTTAGATATAAAGT
>JAJODA010000223.1:0-67593 GCA_021730345.1 Fusarium cicatricum | reverse complement strand
AGGGGGAGATCATGATCTCCCAAGGAGGAAGAGAAGGGTAAGAAGCTACCAGGTCTGTCGTGTCCTGTGGAAAAGAATGGGAAAGGGTCTTTGGGGGATTTGCTACTCCTTTGTTTGAAGGGGTGGAATAATCAGACGGAGGAGAAGCGAAGAGGAACGCCGTCAACCATGCAAATGACTCTACTCCCAAAGCATGCCTCCTTAACAGAGCAGGGAAACGGAATGAAGGTTGGGATGGGCGTTGCCTGCCCCATAAAGGTAAAGAATATCGTTGGAAAAGCATCATGAGTTGTCGGACACACCGAGCCCGCTGCCTTGACGTCCTAGACCAGAATTGCGCCACTCTCGCCGCCTGTTCTGCTCGACGTTATCGAGTTGACTGTCCGACTGGTTGAAGTGGTTGGCACCATACGGTGATGGATTGCCCACGTCGTTCCGGGCTCGCCATCTTGTAGGCGGCGTTCCGGGGCCACTACCGCCGTAAGGCATAGACGGGTCCTGGATTGTGCGGACGGTGGCTTCGCCCTGCCATACCGCAGGGTCGGTTTCAACTCGCCGAGCCGGTGGTCGGGTAGAGTTGTCCTGACGGTTATAGACTTCGTTGACATCGGCAATCGAGATTTGTCCCCGGCGATCCTGGAAGCGCTTCAGAATCTCCTTGGTAGTCATGTCTCCGCTATTGCTGAAGATATAAGGGTCATTGAGAAGACCGAGGATCTCGTCGGGAACCTAGGGAGAAGTCAGAAACATGGCTCGGTGTACTGTACTAGCAAAGGATCTTGCTTACCTGACACATCTCCTCGATATGCGTAATCATCATCTCGACTGCGTCGATAACATATATCGCCTCGCTATCTAGGGCGGGTGCCCTGGAAGGATTCGTAAGAATATTTGGTGCAATTACCGTAGAAAGGTTCCGGATGTCCATCTTGGAACCAACCTCCTCGTCTAGTTGATGGAAAGACCCGGCCCACTTAAGGAAACTGAACAGAATCTCAAGAGAGTCCCGATGACTCTTAGGTAAGAGGCAGCAAGTCAGATGTAGGCATTGCTTCCTCCTCTCGGGATCTGCGATCTTGGCGGCGCCGACCCATAACCTGTACAGCTTGTGTGTCATCAGGGGATCCGGCAGGTCTCGCAAGTACCGCTTGAGAAGAGCCGCAAGTTGAACGACGGGTTGCTCCATAAAGTTCACCACGTCGCAGCCTTGAGAGTCGATCAACTCCACAAGACCTTGCTGTTTCTTGATGTTTCCATTCTTGCGAAACACACCCTCGACTGAGAGATCCATCTTGCGCATTGAAGACACAATATCGTCAATAACGGCTGGAATGCGAAGAGTGCCAGGACCAACACCGTCAGTAGACTCCGCACCGTCCCTCTCGATGATGAGTTCCAGAGGAACGCCAAACACACCCTTCTTCTTCACACCCTTAGCCTTGTCGTTCTTGAATGCTTTTCCAAGGTTCTTCCAGAAAGTCGCTTGCTTACGCGATTCAATGAAACCAAGGAGTTCCTCCAGGCTGAACTCCTGTTCGATCATGGGTTGCATAGTGAGGACGGCAAGGTGCCGAACGTTGAAATATTCAAGGCCGGAGAGCTCCGAGAAGAACTTTCGGCCGATCCGCTGCGGTAGAGCATCGGCGCTACGCAAGTCTCGCTCTCGGTCGGCAGACTGCGTCCGCTGGTGGCCGGGACCTGGGGGGAGATGGCCGTCGAGCGAGCGATCAGCAAACGGCTGTGGTATCTTTTGCTGCTGTTCTCGGGATTGCTCGACAGCTACTATCCTAGGGATGTCGTCCAAGGTGATTCCGTCATTCTGGCCAAACATGATATCGGTAGAGCCTTGAGGACCTTGTCCACCATCTCCAGCTGAGCCGGGGCGAGGACCACGGCCATCGGCGTCCATTACGCGAGAAGTGCGAGCCTGTCGTACACTTGATGACAGGTGTCGATCTAATCGCGTACTGCGGAGCCTGCGTACATCATTCAGAGTGTTCTCATAAGACGACTCTCGACGATTGTCCTTGTTGTCGGTAGGTCCTCGTGAACGAGAATCCGCCCGCTGTATCTGCTCCGAGTTATAACCATCAGTCGCATCGTATCCGTTGCCATTGAGGTCATCGTTCGCACGGGGGAGGGTGCCGTTGGCCCTTAGGATATCTAGCAGCCGAGCTAATGCAACTCGAAGCAGGAAGACGTATTGCTGAAGCTTGGAGATGTGCTCAAAGTTTGTTGATGGTTCAGCATTGACACCGGCACAGCCACTACAGTATATCTTTCGGTCAAAAGAGCTGTAGTGGGCCTCTTGCAGAGACCTGCCAAGATCCCGTCCACACCTTGTGCACTTGACACAGTTGAGATGCCACCTCATGTCGCCGTTCTTGGCGCATTCGTCCTCGACAGATCTGTGGCATAGAGCACAGTGGTCCGAGTCGTTGGCAGAGAGCCGTGAACCACCTGCGGTCACTTGCAACTGACCGTTGTCGTTCTTGACGGCGTCTAGGTCGTTCAAGTCGTCCAGGAATTGGTATAGTCCTTCAGAGGCGTTGGCTTCACGCTCAAGGCGCAAAGCTCCTTGAAGACAGATCCGGATAAGAAGTTTGAGATAGTGAGCAAGACCGGTGACGAGGGACAAAAGTTCTTGTGTGACGCCGAGTTTGCGGGCTCCTGTATCCTGCGTCTTTGAGAGCAACGAGAAGAAGGAAACAATCTTTTTACAAAGTAGCTTGGCTTCTCGTCCGTATGACATGCCTGGATGAGAAAGTTAGATGGACGCACGTTGACTGGAGCGACTTGTTGGGTCTGTACCTTTTTCATTTAAGCTCACCATGATCGCACCGAGGCGATCTGCGGATTGGAACAATATCTCAACGTGCCAGATGAAGCGCTTCGCAACCAAAACTCCATCGACATAGGAGCCATTGCTAACGTGCAGGAGCATATCCGATATACACGCCGCAGATGATTCCTCAAAAGTCGAGAGCACACTCCATATGCGGAAGACCTTTTCTTCCATGCGCTCTTCCTTCTCGCGGATAAGGTCTCTGCCCGCAGGGTCATCGGAGCCTTCGAGCGCAGGAGGTGAGTCTGTGGGCTGCGCCAACCGCACATTCCAAAACTTGTGGATCATGTAGCATTCAGGATGCCAATGCTGGTTCTGCCCGTTCCTGAAGATCTCGACGAACTGTTTGAGTATGGCTGTCTGGCAGCCGTTACAGCGTTGCGCAAATTGGGTTGAATAGTGATAATGGCAGTAAACGTTTCCGTCGTGCTCGTAGTAACTGTCCTGGGCACCGAATATTGTTGAACATAGTGAGCATGTAAAGTGGTCGACATGATATTTTCGTTCCAGGGCGGTGATGTAGGAGCCACGCAGCGCGCCCCCGCATTGATAGCATAGGAGACCAAGTCGGCGGAAGTAATCTGTCTCGCATAGGGGATACTGGCCCCGGCCGTTCTCGTCATCGGCCGGGAAGAACTTGGATGCTACTATCTCGCCACAGTCCTACCAAGGTGTACGAATTAGCATCGTGAGTGAAGCGATGAGGGGATCCTAGAAGCCGCACCTGACACTTGAAACAGTCGAGATGAAAGGTTCCATCAAGAGCTCGAACAAACTGGCCCGTCAAGGGCTCACCACACGCCTGGCAGGTCCTCGACTGACCGCTGGCAGATCTTCCACTCCGTCCTCGCGACCTGTTCCGCTCACTACTTTTGCGGGGCGCGTGGTCCTCAGCCCATCCCGGGGGTGGTGGATTGGGAGTGCCGGGCGCAGAAGCGGGCGGCCTTGGCCGATAGCTGTTGTCGGGCGTCCGCGTCCTGTGGCCGCCGTTCTGCCAGTTCGAACCAGCATGCGGAGGCATGTCTGAGCCGGGGTAGTCGCGGGGATGGTCGCCATGGCCAGGTTCGCCGAGCATCGCATCGTCGTAGCCCGACGCCATCATGAGAATCAATCCAGAACGTCGAGATGCACAGGTCCCCCTCCTCGGTCCAAGCCGATCAAATTCGAATGGCCTGTCGGCGCCAAATGTCCAACAGAGGTCGACGGATGTTCGCAGCGGTCGGCATCAGCGCCAGCTGAAAGGGCGGGCGGGCGGCGGCGAGGATATCGATACCAATTGGCGAGGGCAGGCGGGTGATTCAGCACGCAGTGTGAAGCAGTCTCGATCGAAGGAGAGGCGAAGGCGAGTATGGACTGGGGTTTGCGTGAGGGCTCAGCGATATGCCAACCAGTTCGGACTGGGATGGTGGAGGCGGCGGCGGGAGGAGCAAGTCGGTGGCAGTGAAGCGATGCGGCACAAGACAACAGGGACCCGATAGCAGGCGAGGCTGGTGCATGTAAGCAGCGAGGCTGAAAGGAAGAAAACAGAGACAATGGAAGAAGATGCGATACAAGACGCGGCGCAGCGCGTCTGCGGCGACGTGAATGAAGGAGCGTGGGAGTAAAGTCGAAGCCTGTCGTGGGAGAGGTAAGGTATGGAGTAGCAGGAAGCGCCTGGTGGTAGGGGAGCTGAAGTCGTGGGAACGATGGGGGACGTGGTTGTGGTGGAGGCGGAGGAGGAGACATGCCGCCGCCTGGAGGGTACAATAGGGGATCAGCACCTAAGACCTAGGGGCAAAGGTACCTCGAGGTGCTTGGGTACCTATGGCGGAGGGGCGGCTCTGCACAGATCAGGGAGCTAAAGATGGTGCCACGGGAGTCGAATTGAGGTACCACCGGTACCTCGACAACCGGGTGGCGGCAGTAAGGTACTAAACGCTTCCAGAGGGCATTTTCTACGTGGTCGATGGATAGATGCAGCATTTCTTGCTTCAGCAGCAGCGGGCTCATGAGTACTGACCCCTCTAACAGGATCCGGGATGCTTGGTGGGCTCGGACGAGGGACTGGACCCTGTGTATTAGGGGCTCTGGACACTGCAATTTCCAGGGCACGGGGACGGGAGCCACGTCGAGGTAGCGATACTAAATAAAAGTAACCTAACGGTGGAGGTTTCGAAAGTCGCTTCCCTCAGGTGCAGGTCGCCGTCAGCACTGCCAGGGCGGTTATTATTAGGTAGTAGGTTGGGCAATCCCATTACAATCAAGGTAAAGATGAGAGCCAGCCATTTGCCTCTGAGTTTTGTGATACTGCTTACGTTAGTACACAAGATATTGGTAAAATAAATGCCTTTATCCTCGAGTGTCACGTATCCCCGTCTACCCAGGTAGGCAGAAGAAGAGTAAGGTAATTAAGACAACCTTGATTTGGGGGCCATGGGGTTTCGAGGCGTTTGAGCCTGAGCGTGGTTTGGGAATGGAACCCTGGACGAAATAGCGCTGCTGGGCTTACCTGACACTCCAAAGCATCCATCTTCTCACCATTCACCATCGATTGGTGAGGTCCCCAGATTCTTTTGGGATCTGTCAGACACGGAAACATCCAATCGAGACAGGCATTCATGAGAAAGGATCCGCTTGTTGAGCGATACGTAGTACGTGAGAGAGAGAAAAAGGAGCCCCTCAGAGACACCCCTCGCCCTAGCACCGCACATCACTTTGCGGTCTGAAATTGCAATGAAGATCCATCACGTGTGGGTTTGCCAGAAGCACTGGCTGGTTCCAATCTTCAAGGTATCGATAGGACGGCACACCAAAGATACTTGATATAATTCTCAGAGCACCATTACGAGTATCTATTGAATCATCACTAACATGAGAGTACCTTATTATTGGTTATGAGTCAAGATCTTGGGCTTTATTCGAGCACTCCATGCTATCCAAGTTCTTCAGGGGCCCATCCGCTTCGTACACCCGTACCTTACCCTCCCATGCCTCCGTAATTTATGCTGCATACGCCATACGCGCTGGTTTATTCATGACGCATCCTCTGCTCCTCTCATCTTTGACATCGTCAACACCATCTACTGATTCCGGATGTGACTGGTTACAATACCTAGGGAGATGCTCTACGTTTCGCACATAAATATCCATCTCAAACATTCAGTATTCCCGACATTCCAAACAAACTGTGCAAGTTCATCAAGTCTGTTTGCTAACTTCAGCCACAATACAAATTACAATTACGATGCTATAAAAGAATAATGACTCTCCCCCTTCGTCCAACTTCATTTCAGGAAAAAGGAGACCCCACAAGCTTCCCGTCCCGTGTAAACAATTGGAACCCTGCTAGCTCGAGCGAGTGGCCCAATACTCAGCCATGTACAAGCTGCTTCAGCCTCCTCTCTATCTTCTCCCGACCTTCAAGAGTCCGCCAGACCTCATGAGGCGCCCCATCAACAATGTCCCAGCTCTTGAGCTTGTCTGTCAACTTTGTCAGATCCCGTTGCTTCTTCTCCCAAGTGTGGCTCTGTTTGATATGCTGTCCAGAGCTGATCACCACCAGCGGCGTTTCCTTGTCCTGGATCTGTCGGCTGGTCTGCGCGTCTCGTCGAGTGAAAGAACCGGCAACCAGGCTCTCCTGCAACTTTGCAAATATCATCTTGCCGCCCTGTTGCGCTGAACGCCCGTATACCCGATCTCGGCTCGTTCGGCCACGGAAGACGAAGCCTGATATCCTATCAATGCCAAGTGGCGAGATGACACCTTGAAGCCAAAGCAACAATCCTCGGCCAGGCGATGCAATTTGATCGAGCAGATCCTCGTGGTAAGGGTCGATGAGAACCAGGCCTTTGATCTGGTCTCCGTGACGTGATGAGAAGACTCGGGAATAGATGGAGCCAATGCCAGCGCTGGCTAGGACCCAGGGGCCTCTCTCTTCTGCGGCCGCCAGAGCCTCGCTCAAAGCATCGACGACAAAGCCTGCCGACGATGGCGAGGGTGCATTGTCCGACCAGCCAAATCCAGGACGGTCCACAAAGCAGTATCGAGGGATGGACCCGTTCTTAACCGCATTATCCGCAAATGTCCAAAAGTCGTACTCGACGGTTCTCTCGCCACCTTCGAACAGCACTGTAGGGAGCTCATTGCCCTTGGAGTCGGTCTTGTTGCCATGGCAGTACACATGGAGGCGATACTTGTTATCGTCGACCCAGTGAAGTTCTCCTGGAGGTGGGACGGCCGCGTCGATAGCTCGAAGAATGATGGTCAGAGTAATAAGAAACACGGCCACCGACATGATGGCATAAGCAATTGTTGAGATCATCACCTCGGACCATTCAAATAGTGTTCTTCTCGTCTCAGCTCGTCCGGTCAGGCGTTCTTCCTCCTCAGCCTTGCCCCATTTGACCATGCGGTCCGTGAACAGAGTCCAGACACTCATGAGAAGAGCCCAGATGACGCTGGCAGCGCCAACCCAACTCTCTTCAAAACGAGTCTTTTCAACTGCCAAAAGAATGATCATGTCGAGGAGTAGAACAACCTAGGAACGTGTTAGCTTAGTTGACACAGACACTTAGATTTGGGGCCATGCAAGCTTACCGATAAAAAGACACACAGGATTCTAACGCTCTTGGATGGTACTTCGAAGAACATGAGAGTGAAGATCAGATTCGCAAGGGTCCATGTCGCATAGCCAAAGGACAACCACACGCTACCCCGGGTCTCGATACCAGGCGGCGTCGCAAACGTAGATACCAGCAGAATAACCCACCAGATCAGGGTTATGAGGGTGAAGGCGATCGTTAAATAGCGTAGAGCTCGGATGGGCCATAGATTGTATGGGGACACGGCTGGATCGTCGGGTGCAAGTAGACCTTGGTTGGAGTTGACGCGGTTGGGAAGTAGGCGAGTGTGCTCATCCGGAGCGGCTTGCTCGCCCCCGTTCTCCTGCTGGACGGCACCGTTTCCATTCTGCTGTCTTTCCTCGCCTTCCTCGCTCGAGTCTCTTTTCGAAAACAGAGGCATCGTGGAACTTGCTCGGGGGATGCTCGTTCGTGGGCTGTCGATGTAGATTCCGTTCAGAGCCTCACTATTCTAGGCAGAGGGCTGATGTTATTCCTTGATCCTTCTTGATGAAGGAATCACCTAATCACACAAACAATAAATGCCGAGAAAAAAAAGACCCTGATGAATTTAAGTTGAGAATACCAATTCCCCAAGCTATATAATTACCATGATCGCCATACAAGGACCCAAAAGTAGAATACGTCATATTAAACCAGTTCAGCTGAGCATGTCACCAATCAATTATGTTGGTGGTCTCCTGTGGGAACACTAGCGGACACAAGCTTCCGGCTACGAGCTGAGCTTGGCTTGAAGAATGGCTTCGCACCCTCTAGGTTTGGGCTGATCCCTGGAAAGAGTAGCGGCTTGTTTCTTGACAGGGCGCCGAGACGGAATTGGATTGCGTGGAGATGATGATGAAGACTTTCGATGACGCGCTACGCCGCCTCGGTGAAGTCTTAGCTTCCAGCTTTGACGGGAGCTCTTGACGTGTCGAAACTTGTGCGACGTAGTATTACAGCAACAGCTCAAACAGGCACACAAAAGTCTGCATCACATGCATCTTGAATCGAGCATCGTCAACAAGACGAGAGACTCATACGTCAAAACCAAGAATGGGGACTTTACTTCAATTTATGCCATCGCTCGCTCTGGAATTCCGATTCCTTCCACTCCAGGCTCCCTCTCTACCCAGTACTTTCGTGGTTGCGTATCATCACACTCACGCAATTATCACCCCGCTATGTACCTCCAATGACCACCACTGAGCATCATCACTCACATTCCATCCTCGAAACAAGAATCATGCGACCCTTTATTGCCTAGTTCACTAGCGGTCATATCCCTGTTTTCATCATCATTGCCTGCCGCAAGATGCCGTGCCTGCGTCTATGGCGGCAAGCCACCTTTCGGTTCACGTGCCGCAGCCGCGGTGTCCATATCAAGCCAAGGCTTCAAGGGAGTCTGTGCACCATCCAGAGCCTATGCATTGATCAGAATTGTCCGGAGTTTGAGTCAGCTTTCTTCTTAGTTCGGACGCTCTATCAAACCAGCTGTAGCCCATGAGCGTACTCCTTGGCCTCAACTCAGCTAAGAGCTTACAGGCATTCAGATCTAGCGAGAAGTGAGACCACTGGACTGGAACTCTCACATCAAAGAATAGTGCGAACAATGGTCGCGACTAAACAATGAACACACAACCAAAACGACGCGGATAATTCGATGGAATATAGCAGTGACCGGGCGTGAGAGTGAATCATGGAGCGGCAGCTCGGGCAAGAGGAACAGATTCAGGGGCGTGACGGTCAAAACAAGGACTCTCATCACATTGGCGGTTCGTCGCCGGAGCTTGATCATACGAGTCAAGACTCAATCATTACTTGCATTACCTCACACATTTCAATGGCCGTCTCAATGGCTGTCTCAATGGTTGTAAGTCAGATGTCCCGAGACTGGGATAAAGGAAGGTTGGCAACTTGGCGAGACGGGTTAACAATGGGATTCGACGTTTTGTATTTTTGAGGTATCATAGCAACAAGTGAAAAACAGTATAGACTAAGTAGACGAGGTATGTCATGTAGAGGTTTCCACCATCAGACATGTATAGTAGGGTATATCAAACCCTCACAAGGGTTCCAAACTCCATCCGCCCATTAAACTCCAGGCTGCGCTTGTGACATAGGAAATAAATCAGAGAGAGAAAATGATGCCTTCCAAAGTTTCGTTCATCATCACACGTGGATTAAAAGTGGCTGGCTTAGGCTCAATTGTCCCACGGGGTAACGGGATTGAACCCTTTGGCGCTCGGGACGGAACAGATACTGCTTGTCACCGAGTGCGAACCTTGACTGAGCCCAGAGTACGACTGCCTCACTTGCTGCTGCTTTTGGGCTCTTTTCAGTGCCTTTTCTGGGCTTGGGCCTCGCGTAGAGGTGATAGCTGTATCGGGGAGCTTTCCGACAGGCAAGTGCAATTTGGCAGCTGCGCGGGGATCATTCATATCGATACCGTGTCGCTTGAACGTGTTCTTCTTCTGCGCCTTCATAGCCTGGGCTGATGGCTCGCTCACGGATAGCCAGTCCTTGACTTGAGTAAACCAGCGAGGTTTCCCAGGCTTGGCCTTCATTTTGTCCGAAGGCGGCAGAACACCGCGCAGGGTCTCATCACCACTGACAGATGGGTCGTAGTCAGAATGCGAGGGACGCGACGTGAGGACTGATGATCCGGAGCCGTCAGGAGAGGATCCGCCTGTACAAGCCATGTTTTGGGTTGTAAAGAATTTGTGATGAAGGCCTTGAAAGTTGATGGTCGTTGATGCGGCTTGGTGAATGCTCGACATGAAACCTTGATCAATATCGTCTACGGCAAAGTCCAGGCTGAATGTCGGGCGATGAGTATCGGAGCGTTGGGAGATCAAGGCCCTTGGATCCAGAGACTGGGAAAGCTTGTGCCGGGCCACAAGATTGTACGTTCCTTTCAATAGGCTAGATGCAGCGGTTGGGCTGCCAAGTATGTACAACGATGAATGTGGTCCTGGAATTTGCGCGTACGATGCGATTTGGAGTTCCTGTTCCACGATTGTTGAAGTTTTGAAAGGATCGGGATTCTTGAAACGACCGAAAATGGTGCTTTTCTTTCGCCTTGTCGTTGGTTTCTACCCAACGAGTTGCGGATCCGAGTGCTGAGGGTTTGGCACGAAAGCTTCAATGTCGTGATAAGTTGGAGACAATGAAGTCTGTTGGGTGTGCCACTGAGACGATATGTTGTTTGGGGCTTGAGTTGAGGATGTCGGGATCCCGCGAGGCAATCCAACGGAGGTAGGATATGAGAAATTGCGCACTCGTCTCGGGTTTCCAGAGATTTGAAGTAACGAATAGTCAAGAGTATTGGTTGTATCTGTACCAGGCATGCTACTTCATTCCATATATAATCAAGACTTGCTCATGGCCACTCTGGATGCCAGCGTTGATAGGTGATGTATATCGGGAGAAGCGAGATTCGATGGGTGAAAGCAATCAAGTTTAGAGATTATAAGAGCAGACTGCAACTCTTTCACTGACAGATGCAGGTACAGTAGCAAAGTCTTTAGCGACGCAACGTCAATATGTTTGGCGTTGGACTTAAAAGCGGCAGTGGGATAATGACCGAAGGTGCACGAGTCGTGAACGGTGTAAGTGGCAGCACGCCGGCTGCAGCTAGAAGTCTGGTGGAAACTTGGTGGAAACTTGGTGGAAACTTGGCGGAAAGATGGAAGGAAAATGAAGGCGATGTCTTGAGGCGGAGAGAGAATAATGGATCGAGTTTATCGAAGAGGTTGACCAGAGCGAACAGTGAGTTCGAAGAGGAGAGAGGATTGTTGGGAAGAAGAAAAAGAAGATGGTGAGAGAGAGATAACAGGGAATACACTAGGGAAAAGGTTATGAAATAGAGTGGTCAAAAGAGGTAGGTATGGGGAAGGACAGAGGGAAGGAAGGTCGTGTATTACTGTACCTGCCCACAACGAAAAAGGTCGTCCTCCGACCTGTTTAAAGCCTCCGGCGTCATCTTTGCAACCCACACACAAATCACAATCCATCACACCCTCGCGGGCCGGCTTTGCATCTTTACCTGTCCAGGCTGCCTTAGCTTACAGTCCCCACATCGTGGCTTTGCTTTTGAAGGCTTTGGCATCTGCTGGCAGCATCGCCATCGGACCGGGGGGCCACCACGACACGAACCCGAACCCTTTTCTCATTGCTTGATACCCTTGTTGCATGGTTGAGCTGCTGTGGAGGGCGGAGCGGATGCAACGGTGAGTCCCTGGTGGCTTCGTGTCTTTGCAGCTGAGTTATGGATATCTTCTGGTGGGTGGCGTCGACGGTGTCCAGCAACTCTATCTGCCCTCAGGCAAAGACCCTCGTCGGCTCTTCAGGATGCCAGATGCTTCCTCGTCAACCCTGGCCCGTCATTTGCCGGAGCTGCCGCTAGCGCAGGTGCCAGATCTTTTTCGCTCGCAGTCTTGGGCACAGCTTTGAGGCCACTGATGTTTTGGTCTCTTATCAACGGTGCCAAGACGTCCGCTGCTGAACCAGGTCTCATGCGTGCCCATGGTCAATGGATAATCAATTGTCAGGCGCCTCGATGGCGAAGATCTTTCCCCGGATTCGAGCTACGAGCGACGAGCGACGAGCGACGATCATTTACTAAACCGGAAATCCCCAACGTCGCCTGCTATCGCATCATGGCATCAACGTTCTTGCAGCTTTCCAACAAGCTATTCCCTCCCCGTCTAGCGGCACAACGACAAGCCAGACTTTGATAGCACACACCACGTCAAGGTTGGCGGAGATTTCCTTCAGTACCTAACGTTAGTTAGCGGCCCATAGTTAAGAGCTCATCTCGCCGTCCAGGGCACCAGGTTTGTTCGTGGGGATCTGGAGAGCCATGTTGAATCGAGGCCCTTTCCGAACACTTGGGCCTACGAGTCAGATAAAGATCTACTGTGTTCTCGAATGAATGCTTCGAGCCGTCTTGTGTCCGGCCGTGACCCTAGCCATCGTCCGGTAGGGCAAGTGGCAGTTAATCTCGATTAACAACAGTGACGGGCCACGGGATGAGAAGGAGAGAGGAGGCCGATACCCAACGAAGCTCTGAGGTCGATTGGGGCCAACAAGAGCCAACGGCCTATTCCGCAATGTGCCGCTTCTAATGGGGGTTCAGCACGGAAGAGGAAACTTAGCTACAGGTATAGGCAAAAGCAAATTCCCATTGACCTTACTCTCGACTTTCACGGTGAACCAGTTGAAACCAAGAATCGACCCCTGACTGTCGAACTCAAAAAGGGCGCACCAACATCCGGTCATTAGCGGGCTTAGCCGGGGCCTCGCACCGGCAGACCTTGTCACCTCTATTTCTCATTGCCCCTGGCTGTTGCTGACACCTCACAACAAGAGGTATGTGACTGCTGCTAGTTAGCTAGTTGCTCTCAGGCACGGGCCATGATCTGGATCATCAATTGTCTAGCCCTAGGGAAGCCAGTTCCGTAGAAAGCAGCACGTCCTCGAGTGCTAGGTAATAAGGTATATCAATGGCAATTTCAACAGTACGACCAGGTGGCGACCATGCCGTCCTCAAGGAGCCCATCGGCGGGTGCATGTGCATAGCCGCTAATGCATTGCGTGTATTGGACACAGACATCGTGCTGCAACACTATGCCAGATGTGTAAGCGCTCAAGCTTTTCAGGTGAAAGGAATCTAAACCTGAGGGGAGATTGTAGCACTTCCCGGAAACTCGGTACGATGAGACTCAGGGTATCCATGATAGACCTATTTCAGGATCGTTGTCGGAATCCTGGCATGGCATGTTGAGCCGAGTAAATATTCGAGAAGCCCCATCATGGCAACAAGGCTTTTGACGATGCCCTGATCGACGTACATTTGCAGACGTTAACCGCCATGCCGGTAATTCATGTCATAGTTTGATGGCCCCATCAACGACGCCAAAAGTACCTCGGCATTGCTGCTTCTCGTCTCCGCGGAGCACCACCCCTTGAGCTTGCTTGTAATCTCGAGTTGGGCACCGAGCCCGGCTTTCATCCGGTGGTGCACAGGTGGTCACGCAAAGGTGAATTCGTCATGGTGAGCGTACGTGTCCTACCTACCTACTCCGTACCGTACACAAGAGATAAAGAGAGGGCGTGCCTGGTGGAATGTCTGTGTGTTTGTCCAAACGCAAGGTGGCCCGTGCTCGTTTCTTAATCGGAATTGGCGTCAGATCTTTTCCGATCGTCGGGGCGTGGGGCCTGCGATACCACTCTGGCCCACCTTCCCTCCGACTTCACCCCGCCCTGAGACGTTGAAGCCTCAATGATGCCTGATGGTCGACCTCTTTCCCATGCGCCTTGATGTTTTTCCCTTGGTCAACCTCGATGACCTGAACCTGAACCTGAACCTGAACCTGAGCCTGATCCCGTATTCCGAGAAGAGAAAAAAGAAACAAGAAGAAATAAACTCCCGCTGTGTGGCTCATGTTGCATTCGCAGTCCCTCTGGAATAGCTCGAGGTGTCAGCTGGCCGACCCCGCCAAAGCTTCTGCGACGAAGGGGTGTTTCCCTGTTGAGACATATCGCATACAGACATCACTCTAGCACACGCCTCATTGTCCCTCGTCTTGCTTTGTCCTTTCTCCGCTAGCTCCTCTGTCTTGCTTCCGGGATCGCGCCTGTCCCCATCGGGTCTGCCGCCCGGGCACCGTCAGCGTCATATCATCCAAGTGTGGTCATCGGCCGTTTTCTCTCCCGCTTCCCGGCCCCTCACTGATTCGATCGCACGGCCGAGGGCTTCGACATCATCTTGCTGAGCGAACATCATGCCTGCGCTGACCATTTCCACCGATAACCCTCCTGGCGACAGGCCTCTTTCACCCACTCGACCGCCTATTTCACCTCTGACTCCAACGCTATCTTCCGCACAGCTCCCGCCTGCCGACGCTGCCGCCGCCGACGCTGGCGGTCGTCCGGCTCTTATACACTCACAGCCCGACCAGACAGGAATACCACCGCCTGCACCCCAGCCAATTGCGTTTGATTCCAATCCAGATGTCATTGCGCTCAAGTCCGCCATATCAATCCTTCAGATCCAGCGGCAGCGTGCCACCGCCGATATTCAAGCTCTCAGTCGCGCAAAGGATGAAGCCGTGCAGGACCCCGAGGCCTTTATAAAGGATCTTGTGGCAGGGAAAATCAACGCGTCGACAAAGGACGATAGTGACGACGACGACGATGACGATGAAGACGAGCAGGGTGCCAACAGTCAGCAACAGGACGACGCTGGTGAAGGCTCCTCGCAGGGACGCACGGCCTCTGGGCCGCGAGCATGGACATCCATCCCCCAGCCGCAAAACGTCGTCCGCTGCCCACCCGTCAACTGGTCGCAGTACGCCGTCGTCGGCGACTCTCTCGATAAGCTGCACAACGAGCAGGTCACACGCCCAAGCCAGGGCACGCCGGCCGTCGTTGGGACCAACGGCGTGTACGAGTTCAAGGGCGAGGGGAAGCAGGAGAGGTATATGGGCGTTGCAGCGCCCTATGCTCCGACACAGGACCGGCTACATAAGAAGCCAAAGACCAAGAAATCATGATGGATGACGAAATGATGGACGTAGACCACGAGAGGATGATTACTAGCTTCTCTCTTTTTGTTCTTTCTCTACCTTGTTTTGAGCGATGTTTCGACAAGAAATTCTGTTAGCTGCATTACGGCGTTCCGGGATAGACTGGATGGCGCTTCAGAGGGTATTAGCAATATCACCCGCAGCATTCTTATATATTGACTGTTGTTTTTCAACAAGTTTTCTGTTCACAGTGCCACGTTTCACATAATTATTGCCGAGACATTGTGACCATAAAGATGCCAAGAATAGTAAATTTCCATGGTGCTGCTCTCAAAATATTGCCTCCCTTGTATGTGTGCACCTCAAGACCTGGCAAACTGAGCCAGATCAGGTCAACTGATCTGAACTGTTCCAAATCTTACCCATATCGACTCCCTTGTATATCGTCACAGACCAAAACGCCTTATGAATCCCGATGATATCTCTCCACTTTCGCCTCGTACGCCCCTGATGCCCAAGCAAATACACAGAGTAGACCTGGCAAACCGTCATGTAAATCACTCTGGGAAGTCCCTGTGAGAGGTTTGTCAGTGCTTTTCATGTGACCATAGCAGAAGGACCAATGTCTTACTCCATGCTCTGCTGCACCGACCGTCGAAGGCGCCGATTGTACTTTTTCTTATCATCCGCGCTCCCTCCCCAGTACATCTTAGTGGCCTCGGGGTTGACGATCTTGCGCGGGTCGTAGGCCGGCTCGTCGTCTTCGAGGAAGGAAAAGATGGCTTCGATGTGAGATCGTACGTCCTCTCTCTTCATTGGGTTCGGTGTGTAGCACGCCGTACCGTCGGCGGCGATGTGATGATGGAAGATCTTGGTCTCAAACTTGACGCGGGGCTGCTCGTCTGGAAAACGGGGACTGAAGTGCATCTTAATCCTGAACAGCCCTCCATCAAGGTTGGTCATGGGCGACCCAAAGTAGGTGAGCACCCAAACGAAGGGGTTATTGTCCTCAAGGAACACATTGTGCGGCATATCGCCCCTTTTGAATGCCTCGACAACTTGCTCGTATTGGTGTTGCAGATTTACGGCGACAGTAGACTCTCGTGCCTTTGCAGCGAGACCTTCCTCGGCCCATTGCTGTGGTTCGGCGTCAATGGCGGCCTTGATATTGTGCAGTCGACGTTCAAGCTCAGTATAGTTGAACTTGCCGTCCATGGAGTTGGTGCCCGGTGACTCGAAGGGCATCCTCACGAATGCCTGCCCGTCCACGGCTTCTGCCTTGCCCTTTTGGACTGCCGCCAGGTATGACTCGTAATACCATAAGAACCGGCGTTTGCAGATGTCTTTGAATGGTTCGAATGGCACGGTAGTCTCGTCCATGTCATCGTCATCCAACTCGCCATCGGCGCCTCCCAACGAGACGTTCTGCTGGGAACCGTTGGCGCTCAACCCGAGATATCCCTCCAGGCGCTGGATGACGGTAATCCGTAGAGTCTCATGGCGAATCTAGCACATGTTAGGGCAAAATCTATACGACACGGTACAGTAGCTTACCTTGTGAACGTAGTCCTTTTGGGCCTTCTTATCGGATTCCTCGTTTGCATCTTCGAAGCCTGGCTCATTCTCGTATGGGTTAGAGGAGAGGAGGCTCTGGATGGACAGCAGGATAGACTCTAGTCCTTGTGCTGATGACCATTCCTCACCACGCTCTCCGCGCCATGTCCTGCATTGTTGTCAGTCTCATAGGTAGCTATGGTAGTCTGACTTGTAGTACCCTAGAATAGAACTAATACTGTCAGCCAAAGATGCCATCTGTCGTCATAGGGGAGCTTACAGGCAGACCCTGCCGCTAGCGTAGATATTCGGGTTGAATCGACAACGTCCACCATTGGTGGTGACGCACTGCACGGTGGGAGACTTAGAGGGATATTCTGTAAAGGTATAAGACCAAGCATTGGCACAAGGGGAAAGATGCAACCTTTGTGAAATCGGATGGCAAACTGTGGTTTTGGATCAGTTACTTTTTCATACCGAAACATGTAAGTTGGTGGAAAGAGACCAACCTCGAAAAACCCAAACTCGTACGGGGTCTCATGGGGGCCCATAATGAGGGCCTTGACATTGCGAACATCGATATCACGACATGCCACGGCAAGTGCTGTGGTCGATGGCGCACAGAAATTAGACGAGAGACGCGGGAGGGGGGTGAAGTAGTAGAATTAACATACACAAGTCAGAACTCTTCTGAATGTCGCTGAGCTCCTATACATGATGGTCAGCACGTCGAGCCCTACGGCGCAAAGTGAAGGGGTATTGAGTAGCGGATGCGGGGCAATCAACCTTGGAGATGCGGATGATAGACTGGTCCATGGCGCCTCGTGAGATTGCAATTCAGATGATAATATTGAGGATGAGGCGCTGACTGCGAGGCGCGACGCACATGGACACGTCAGGATCAAGTGTAAGGCCGCCGATGAGGTGAAGTGAAGTGAGTAGAAGTGAAGTTGGGGTTGGCAGGTGGGAGGATGATCGATTAAGCTGAGCGGGAGAAGTGGAGGTGGGCACTTCAGGTAGCTGCCCGCCCTTGATCCACCCGCGCCGGGCATTTATTCACGGCCAGGGGAGGTACCTGTGAGCAGGCAGCACAACGCCCTGACGTTTAGTCACACCAGGCTTAGTTCACGGCAGCCTGTATGTAGATGAGTCTAGGTGTGAACAACCCTAGAGTTTTGTGAGAGGTATTAATGAAAGAGATTTAGTAAAAGAAAACGAAATATCACAATAGTGCGTTGGTATTTCGTGTATGTATCCGCAATTAGGCTGGCGATCTATACCTATTAATAAGGTGCTCCCTCTAAAACCTTAGGGTAAGGTGGTGAGTAGTCCACGTATTTGGGCGGCTATGTATCAGCCAACACTTGCATGCATGCATGAGGTGCGCTTGTCTGCGCTAGCGTTTGAGGCGGCAATAGTCGCGCAGGTACAGCGACCTAGGTATCTAGGGTATTTCAGTGATTATAAGGTGTAGTCGTGGATCATACAAGGACAGACATCTACAGATCCATGGTGAAATAATACCGACTTCAGTTACCTGCCCAGAGCCTCTCTGATACAAAAAGGCACTGGAATTGTCCACATAAAGACATCGGTTCAGTAGGATACCTAGGTGTAGGTAACCTCGTGATTGTGTACATTCTGCATGCCCAGCTACACCGTCAGGTAAGGTAATAAGCACTGATTGGCCAGTGCAATATCACCATGGTAAAGTTCACCGTTATCACATTAGTTTGTGCAAAGCCGGTCACTAATAATGCTCACTCATATATAAGCACCTTAAGTAAGTACCAGTAAGCAAAGTGTCGTCCACCCTGCACAGTTCAATGGGAGTCGGCCAGTAATGGTGGGGCCTGCCGCCGGGGTCTCCAGAGGGGAGGAGGAGGTTGCCAATGGTGACGCGCTTCGCGTCTTTTGACGCGTTAATTGATTTTATCCAAGCTCACTTCAACACATTTCGGTGCCATCTAGCTACCACAGCTAAGCGACACCATCAACACCATACGGACTACAGAATACCTTCACTCTTTATTTTCGCCAACACGGTCGATCAGTGGCGTCGAGATGGCCAGCTTTTTCGACCTCAAAGCCAGAAAGGCTGCCGCAGCTGCCAACGGTAACGCCGATCAGAAGCAGGACAAGCCTACCAACGCCCGAACACAACCTTGGGTCGAGAAATAGTCTGCACTCCCGACGTTCGTCTACTAGATCGAGACTGACAGCTCTTAAGCCGACCAAAGACCCTTAGCGATGTCACCGCCCAAGATCATACCGTCGATGTCCTTCAAAGGACACTCCAGTCTTCCAACGTGAGCCCGCCCATGACTTCACACCGAGCAAACCAAACACTGACAGCTCTTCAGCTCCCACACATGCTCTTCTATGGCCCTCCCGGCACAGGTAAAACATCGACGGTCCTCGCGCTCGCAAAGGAACTTTACGGCCCCGAAATGATCAAGTCTCGAGTCCTCGAACTCAACGCCTCCGACGAACGTGGCATCTCCATCGTCCGAGAAAAGGTCAAGAATTTTGCACGCATGCAATTGACCAACCCCGCTCCTGGCACCAAGGACAAATACCCCTGCCCCCCGTTCAAGATCATCATCCTGGATGAGGCCGACTCCATGACACAAGATGCGCAGAGCGCGCTGCGAAGAACCATGGAGACGTACAGCAAGATCACTCGATTCTGCTTGATTTGCAACTACGTCACTCGAATCATCGACCCACTTGCTAGTCGATGTAGCAAGTTCCGGTTCAAGAGTCTCGACCAGGGTAATGCCAAGAAGCGACTCGAGGATATTGCGGAAAAGGAGGGCGTGCCACTGGAGGATGGTGCTGTGGACACACTCATCAAGTGCAGTGAGGGTGATCTACGAAAGGCCATCACTTTCCTACAGAGTGCTGCTCGACTTGTGGGGGCTAGTGCCCCCGACAAGGCCGCTGAAGGTGACGATACAATGGATGTGGACAAGAAAGCAGTAACCGTCAAGATTGTCGAGGACATCGCTGGTGTCATCCCTGAGCACACCGTTGAAGACCTCGTCCGAGCGATACGCCCCAAGAGCTCAGGCCCCTCGTACCAGACCGTCTCCAAAGTCGTCGAGGACATGGTTGCAGATGGCTGGAGCGCGGGTCAGGTCGTTGGCCAGGTAAGCACACCGACTCCGAGGAATGACCGTTGCTAATGCATCCTCAGCTGTATCAAGCCTTGACATTCGACGAGACAATCCCTGATACCCAGAAAAATAAGATTGTCCTGATTTTCTCCGAGGTCGACAAGCGACTAGTGGACGGAGCAGACGAGCACCTATCTATTCTTGATTTGGCAATGAGAGTGTCAGCTATCATGGCGGGATAACAAGCATCTTGCGCACGGCTTGCGTATAGAATCCCAAATGTCTCCAATGCGGAACGGAGTTGTGGTTAGATATTGGGCTGGCGTTTGAACTGGTCATATACCACCATATCCATCAATTATTATGAATAAAAATTACACTCATGATCCTACGCTGCGTCCTCCTGACCAATCAGTCCTAAATTTCCGTGCAGTCCAGACCATGCATCCTTTGGCTTATCTGCGTCCTTCTTTTTCTCCGAGTGTTTTCTCGCGTTGCCCGGGGTTTTGGAGCCCGTCGCTAGCCAAAAGTCATCTTCTGTGGTGTCGGCCTGGGCTTCCTCGACTGTCTCTGTCTCGTCTTGACCCAGGAGCTGATCGATCTCTTGTAGTGTCTGCATAGAATTCTCTAGAGCAAGCTGGCCGATCTCGATATGTTCCGCCACGTTCTCCAACGTGGCGATCTTGGCTGAATCTGCCGCGAGGACCCAAGGCTGGACTTTGCCGGTAAATCCTGAACGCTCGGCTGAGTTGGATGTCAAGACCTCTCCCAAGCCAGACCTCCGTCGAGACTTGGGCGCCGCGGAATGCGATGGGAGCAGTTGGCTTTCTTCTGCAAGATGACTGAGCGACTGACAAGCATCCTTAATTTCCTTGCCAACCGTCGAGCTGGTGTGGGCTTTTTGTGTGATCATGGCCTTTTGCCTCTTTGAGAGCGAAAGAAGAGTCTCGATATAAGGGGTGAGAAGATAGGTACTCGGTGCAGGATCGGCTTCTTCTGCTTGTTGCTTTGATCCGGAGGGCGGGAGTATGGGCACCGGCGCCGACTCAGATCGTTCGGCGACTGTAGACAGAAGAGACCTTCTTGCTGTAAGGTATCTGGCGTATTTGTCTTTGATGGTTTGGAGTTGGTTGCTTATCGAGGCTTGGTCCGTAGTTGATCGGTCATGGCCTTTGATGCCATCATCATTCTCGTCGTCTGCGTCTTCATCCCCCGATGCCTTCCCTAGTTCCGTTTCAATCCATGTGATAAGCTCGTTGCGTGTTGCATTCAGTGCGTGCAGTCTGGTGCTATTACTGACGACATCTGGTATGCCCTGGGTATTAGACCTTGTCTCGCGAAGCAGCTGCTCCTCTCGTCGCAAAAGCAGCTTGGCCCTCAGTACTGTCTTTTCCATATGAGCAACTTGTTCCGTCAAATCGGGCTTTTTGGCACTTTGCTGCGCGACAAGGCCATTTACAACCTCCTTCGGAACTCTGGGAAGGCTGGTTGCATCGTGAAACAGGTCCTCGGGATCGAGAAATTCCGGTGCAGCTGCTGGTTTCTGCATGAGAAGGTCGAGATGATTCTGTACCGCGGACAGCCTCTCTTGCTTAGTCTGGAGTTTCAAGAGGGCAATTCGTTCTTCCAGAAGATCGTTGCCGGCTGATGGTGCTTCGTGCGGTGAAGATGTTCGGGCAGCATTAGGCGGTGCCACCTCACCATATGCCCGCCGCGCCTCCACATTCGCTTTGAGAGCTTCAATATACTCTCTGTAGACGCCTTTGGAACTGGGATCTATAGTCACATCGTATGCGGCGTCCGCCAGAGACAACGGCGACTTGATTGGGCCATCATGAGAGCAAGACCCAAGGTGAAGAGCTAAAACGCGGCGAATGTAGTTGACTTGTTCCCTTGGTTTTACGAAAGGCTCAAGTGTGCTTTGAAACCTTTCAATAGTATTAGACGAATTTGCCATTGTGGCTCATCATGGATTGTCCGGCGAGTTGCTTTGTGTCGATGTAGGTGAGTAAATACGGGAATGCAAGTAAACATAGGTACCTGGAGCTGCTTCTCAAGTGTGGCTGGTGCACGCTATTCATCGCCTTGTAAAAAGATCCCCACCTGGCGACCTGGACGACTATTCAAGCAGAAATGAGTCAATTACGATGGAATCCTGTATCGAATCCTCTGTTGAATTGGTGTAAGAAAATCATTCTTTCCATGCTCTTAACTTCCCAGAAGTTCCATTGTCTTAAAAGACGTTAGACGAGACCCCCGTTACCTAGCCACAGCTGCAGGCGAGCCACAGACGCGCTCAGAGCTCTCAAGTACGCTAGCCCGATGACAGACTAGCGCGGCTGCCTCCTGGGCTGAGATCTGAAATTTACGATCGCGACTTGGTCTACAAACTTTAGTGACAAACACAACCTCTTCAACGACTGCGCATCAATCATAGACTCTGAGTCATCTAGGCAGCGGCTACATATTCGATACGGTCGCATTTGTGGCAAACTCATGGTCATTTAACGGCCGCGCGCCCTAGGCTTTTGTCGAGAACACCGGCGTTCTCCAACAACAACAGAGCTTCATAACTTTAGCCACCATGTCGGACGCAAATCGAGATGTCTCGCAGTACAAGTACTCGGCCATGTCCAACCTGGTTCTCCAGGCGGACCGTCGATTCGTCACGCGACGAACAGATGAGGCCACTGGCGACCCAGAGTCTCTGGCCGGGCGCTTGAGCATTCGCGACATGGGCGCCAGAGTCGGCCGCGAAGACGCGCCGAAGCCGAAAAAACAGCCCGGACTCCCGGATATCGAGAGAGGAGGTCTTCGAGAGGGTGAAGATATTCTAGCGCGCGAGCAGCGAAGACGAAAGGCAGAGGCGCCTCAGTCTGCTGGCGTCCTCGGCGCGAACGATCTCCTGGTGGAGGGCATCACATACCGCCCCCGAACAGCGGCGACACGAGCGACGTTCGATCTTATCATCACTATTGTGGCAAACAATCTCGGCGACGTGCCCCACGAGGTCGTGCGCAGTGCAGCGGATGCTGTGTTGGAGTACTTAAAGGACGATGATCTGAAGGATCTTGATAAGAAGAAGGAAATCGACGATATCTTGGGCGTGGCTCTGAACCCTAAGAAGTTCAACGAGTTGGTAAATCTTGGAAAGAAGATTACAGACTACGACGCCCAGGACGATGACGAAGATATCGCCATGGGAGGCGCCGACGGCGACGACGCCGAAATTGACGAACGTCAGGGTGTCGCCGTTGCTTTCGACGAGGATGAGGAGGAAGACGAAGGCGGCATCGTTCATGAGGTTCGCGATGAGTCATCTGAGGACGAGGAGGATGAAGAAGAGAAGGACGATAATGCCGAGGACAGAGATGAGGACGCCACTGCCGATGTGGGTGATGAAATGATTCTTGACTCAGGGCCATCGGGAGGCAAGCAAACGGAAAAGGAGAAGCACAACGTACTGGCTCGGGATATCGACGCCTTCTGGTTGCAGCGCCAAATCGGTACTCTTTATCCCGATGCTCACGAACAAACCGACAAGACGAAAGAGGCTCTTCGAATTCTATCAGGAGAACCGGACGAGGCTGATGGCGAGGACAAGTCGCTCCGCGAGATCGAGAACGACCTGATGGAACTATTCGATTTCGAACACCACGAATTGGTCCAGAAGCTCGTTGAGAACAGGGAAAAGGTCTTCTGGCTCACCAAGCTCGCCAGAGCAGAAACCCCTGAACAGCGGGCTGATGTCGAGAGAGAGATGGGCTCTGAAGGCTTGCAATGGATTCTCAACGAGTTGAGGGGTAAGAGCGCAGGCGAGGGCAAGAAGGCCAAAGCGGACATCAAGATGGATATCGATGTCCCAGCATCCTTTACTGCTGATGCTCCCAAAACCGAACGAGCTGAGGGTCAGCTAGTCGGAGGTCTTCAACCCAGAAAACTTATCAACCTCGACAACCTGGTATTTGACCAAGGAAATCATCTTATGACGAACCCCAAGGTCCGGTTGCCTGAAGGCTCGACGAAGAGGACCTTCAAGGGATATGAGGAAATCCATATTCCTACCCCCAAGAAGCGCAACGAACCTGGCGATGTGTTGATACCTATTTCAGACATGCCCGAGTGGTCCCGAAACCCTTTCAGCAAGAACCAATCGCTCAACAAGATCCAATCAAAGTGCTACCCCTCAGCATTTGACGACGATGGCAACATGCTTGTTTGTGCCCCCACCGGTAGTGGAAAGACCAACGTTGGTATGCTTGCGATCCTTCGTGAGATTGGAAAACACCGCAACCCTGAGACGGGCGATATCGACCTTGATGCTTTCAAGATTGTTTGTATCGCCCCGCTCAAGGCCCTTGTTCAAGAGCAGGTTGGCAACTTGGGTAACCGACTTGAGCCTTACGGCATTCGAGTTGCAGAGTTGACTGGTGATCGACAGCTCACCAAGCAACAAATCGCCGAAACACAGATCATTGTGACTACACCTGAAAAATGGGACGTTATCACCAGAAAGTCGAATGACTTGACCTACACAAACTTGGTGCGCCTGATCATCATCGACGAAATCCATTTGCTTCATGACGACCGTGGACCCGTGTTAGAAAGCATTGTCAGCAGAACAATTCGCAAGACTGAACAGACCGGTGAGCCGGTCCGTATCATCGGCCTGTCTGCCACCCTCCCCAACTACCGAGATGTTGCGAGCTTTCTGCGAGTGGACACGAAGAAAGGTCTCTTCCATTTCGATGGCTCCTACCGACCATGCCCCTTGCGTCAGGAGTTCGTTGGTGTGACCGACCGCAAGGCTATTAAGCAGCTCAAGACTATGAACGACGTGTGCTACAACAAAGTTATTGAGCACGTAGGCACAAACCGGAACCAGATGCTCATCTTTGTTCACTCTCGAAAGGAGACTGCCAAAACAGCTCGTTACATTCGAGACAAGGCTCTTGAGACGGACACCATCAACCAGATCCTTCGCCACGACGCTGGTAGCCGCGAAGTTCTCAACGAAGCTTCGACCCAAGCGACCGACAAGGATCTCAAGGATATTTTGCCCTATGGGTTCGGTATCCATCACGCCGGTATGAGCAGAATAGACAGGACGGATGTGGAGGATCTCTTTGCCCGCGGTGCTATCCAAGTCTTGGTGTGCACTGCGACGCTGGCGTGGGGCGTGAACTTGCCTGCGCATACAGTCATCATCAAGGGAACGCAGGTCTACTCTCCCGAAAAGGGTAGCTGGGTTGAGCTGAGTCCCCAAGATGTGCTGCAGATGCTTGGCCGTGCAGGTCGACCTCAGTACGATACCTATGGCGAAGGCATCATCATTACGACGCAAAGTGAGATGCAATACTACCTTTCACTCCTGAACCAGCAGCTGCCGATCGAAAGTCAGTTCGTTAGCAAGCTGGTCGACAACTTGAACGCCGAAGTTGTTCTCGGCAACGTCAGAACGCGCGATGAAGGTGTCGAATGGCTGGGATACACCTATCTCTTTGTCCGAATGCTTAGATCTCCTGGTCTTTACCAGGTTGGAGCAGAGTATGAGGATGATGAAGCCCTCGAACAGAAACGAGTCGATTTGATTCACTCCGCCGCCATGGTACTCCGTAAGTCCAATCTGATCAAGTATGATGAGAAGACTGGAAAGCTCCAGTCAACTGAACTCGGTCGTATCGCCTCTCACTACTACATCACCTTTGGATCTATGGAGACATACAACAACCTCATTCAGCCCTCCATCACAACCATCGAGCTCTTCCGTGTCTTTGCCCTCAGCGCTGAATTCAAGTTCATTCCCGTTCGACAAGACGAAAAGCTGGAGTTGGCCAAGTTACTGGGCCGAGTGCCAATTCCCGTTAAAGAGAGCATCGAAGAGCCCCATGCCAAGATCAATGTGCTTCTTCAAGCTTACATATCACGTCTCAAGCTTGACGGTCTGGCGCTGATGGCAGATATGGTGTATGTGACCCAATCTGCCGGCCGTATTCTGCGCGCTATCTTTGAGATCGCACTGAAGAAGGGCTGGGCATCCGTTGCAAAGACGGCACTGGACCTCTGCAAGATGGCAGAGAAGCGTATGTGGCCAACCATGTCTCCCCTGCGTCAGTTCCCTAGTTGCCCGAGAGACGTTGTCCAGAAGGCGGAGAGAATCGATGTATCCTGGAGCAGTTACTTTGACCTGGATCCTCCTCGCATGGGCGAGCTTCTTGGCATGCCTCGAGCGGGGCGAACTGTTTGCGGGTTGGTTGGAAAATTCCCCCGAGTCGAGGTTCAAGCTCAAGTGCAACCCATGACTCGGTCGATGCTGCGTGTTGAACTTAGCATTACTCCTAACTTCGAATGGGATGATGCTATTCATGGCGCTGCTGAGAGTTTCTGGATCTTGGTTGAGGACTGTGACGGCGAGGATATTCTCTATCATGACACCTTCTTGCTGCGCAAGGAGTACGCAGAATCTGAGACGAACGAGCACATCGTCGATTTCACGGTTCCCATAACCGACCCCATGCCCCCAAACTACTTTGTCTCTGTCGTATCTGATCGATGGATGCATGCCGAGACGAGACTCCCTGTTCCTTTCCATAAGCTTATCCTCCCTGAGAAGTTCCCTCCCCACACCGAACTTCTTGAGCTCCAGCCTCTGCCTGTTTCCGCGCTGAAGGTGTCAAACTATGTTGAACTCTATCCGGACTGGAAGCAATTCAACAGGATACAGACTCAAACTTTCAACTCTCTTTACAAGACAGACCAGAACGTCTTTGTTGGAGCCCCTACGGGAAGCGGCAAGACTGTCTGTGCTGAGTTTGCGCTTCTGAGGCACTGGTCCCAGGCTGATTCTGGTCGAGCCGTGTATATCGCACCTTTCCAGGAGCTTGTCGATATCCAACTGCAGGACTGGCAGAAGCGACTTAGTCATTTGAATGGCGGAAAGGAGATTGTCAAGCTTACCGGCGAGACGGCCACTGACCTCAAAATCTTGGAGAAGGGCGATTTGATTCTGGCAACTCCCACCCAGTGGGATGTTCTGTCGAGACAATGGAAGCGACGCAAGAACGTTCAGACAGTAGAGCTGTTTATTGCCGACGAGATCCACCTTTTAGGAGGCTTCCAGGGCTTTGTTTACGAGACGATTGTGTCCCGTATGCACTACATTCGCACCCAGACGGAGCTTCCCATGCGAATCGTTGCTTTAAGCGTCTCGTTGGCAAACGCACGAGACATTGGCGAGTGGATTGATGCCAAGAAGCATGATATCTACAACTTTAGTCCTCATGTCCGGCCTGTGCCTCTTGAGCTCCACCTTCAGTCTTTCACCAACCCTCACTTTCCCTCCCTCATGCTGGCAATGGCTAAGCCTACATACCTCGCCATTACTCAAATGTCTTCTGACAAGCCTGCCATGATTTTCGTGCCCAGTCGCAAGCAGACCCGAGCAACAGCTCGTGATCTTCTGGCCGCGTGCTTCGCAGACGACGACGAGGATCGCTTCCTTCACGCCGAGGTCAAGCAGATGCAGCCCTTGCTTGAGCGCGTCCATGAGGAAGCACTCGCAGAGGCGCTGTCTCATGGAGTTGGTTACTACCACGAGGCTCTCAGCCAGAGTGACAAGCGAATTGTTAAGCATCTTTACGACAACGGTGCTATTCAAGTGCTTGTTGCGTCACGAGATGTATGCTGGGAACTGAACAGCACTGCACACCTCGTCATAGTTATGGGAACACAGTACTTCGAAGGCCGCGAGCACCGTTATGTCGACTACCCTCTTAGTGAGGTATTGCACATGTTCGGTAAAGCTCTGCGCCCATCGAAGGACGGCCGTGGTCGCGGCGTGCTTATGCTTCCTCAAGTGAAGCGTGAGTACTACAAGAAGTTCTTGAACGAGGCCCTTCCAGTGGAGTCGCATCTGCACAACTACTTGCACGACGCTTTTGTCACTGAGATCAGCACTAAGATGATCGAGTCGGGCGATGATGCGATCAACTGGACCACCTTCACCTACTTTTACCGGCGATTGCTTGCTAACCCTAGCTACTACAGCTTGACAAGCACAACGCACGAGGGATTGAGCAATTACATGTCTGATCTAGTGGAGACGACATTGCGTGAGCTCAGTGAGTCAAAGATTATCGACTTTGACGAGGAAGATGGCTCTGTGGCGCCTCAAAATGCTGCCATGATTGCCGCTTATTACAATATTTCGTACATCACGATGCAGACATTCCTGCTCTCGCTCAGTGCGCGCACGAAACTCAAGGGCATCATGGAGATTGTCACTTCTGCTACTGAGTTTGAGCCCATCCAGATTCGACGCCACGAGGACGGCCTTTTGCGACGCATCTACGACCGAGTTCCCGTCAAAATGTCCCAACCGGTCTACGACTCACCGCACTTTAAGGCCTTTGTGCTACTCCAGTCTCACTTCTCCAGAATGCAGCTGCCGATCGATCTGGCCAAGGATCAAGAGGTTCTGCTCTCCAAGGTCCTGAGTCTTCTCAGCGCCATGGTCGATATTCTGTCGTCGGATGGCCTCCTCAACGCCATGAACGCCATGGAAATGTCGCAAATGATTGTTCAGGGCATGTGGGATCGGGACAGTCCCCTCAAGCAGATTCCTCACTTCACTCCGGAGGTCGTCAAGGTGGCCAACGAGTTTGGGTACGTATCGAGTTTGGATATGGCAAGTGACTTACCAGCTAACGGGTTCCGTAGAATCAAAGACATCTTCGACTTCATGGAGGCCATGAACCCGGATGAGAACGCTGATTACAACAAGCTTGTCAAGCGACTTGGCCTCTCGCAGAACCAACTGGCACAAGCAGCCAACTTCACGAACGACAAGTATCCCGACCTGGAACTTGAGCATGAGGTCCTGGATGAGGACGAGATCAGGGCTGGCGAACCGGCATATCTGAACATCAAGATCGCTCGCAACCTCGAAGAAGAGGACGGCGATTACGATTCTACCGTGCACGCGCCATTCTACCCCCTGAAGAAGATGGAAAACTGGTGGCTGGTTGTCGGCGATGAAAAGACCAAGAACCTCTTGGCCATCAAGCGAGTGACGATCGGGCGGGAACTGAACGTCAAGCTCGAGTACACCGTGCCGTCGCCAGGTGAGCACGACCTGAAGCTGTTCCTAATGAGTGATAGTTATGTTGGAGTCGACCAAGAGCGGGAATTCTCGGTGACGGCAGCTGAGGGCATGGACGTGGACGACGATGAGGAAGACGAGGACGAGGACGAGGAGTAGGAGTCGAGAAGCTCCCTCCAGCCGCCACCGCTTGCCAAGGATGGCTGTGTACACTACTGCAGACTACGAACGCGAATAAAGGGTGATAATTTTCGATTTCTTCAAATGGCACGATGCCCCAGGACAGTCAATGTGATGGAGATGTGCTCTTTGAGACAAGTTATCCGGATACAAGCCAAGTTGTGTGGACGCGAAGTGGTGGAACACGAGTTACGAGTGACGAGGGGCAAGATGAGCTGTTGACAACGCCAAAGACGCGCTGGGCCGGGGTTGGAGCCACGACACAGCCGAGGCGGGCAAGAATTGTGACTAGGCGTGAAGATGATGGACCGAGAGGCTGTGGACGTATCCAGCGGTCGGGCTTGTTTCCTGAGGCGCCGAATCAGCGTTGACTACGCGCTGGGCCTTGTCTCGCGTTTGCTTGAGGTTGCTAATGACGCCGCCCGACGTGAGCGGCATTATACACGTCACGTGATTCTCCCCCGGTGACGTTGAACTGCTTCCCTTGCCAACCCATCACTTGTACCAGCGTTTTTTCTTTCGTCACCCCAGCATCCCAGCACAACTCGACGAGGCGCTTCTCATCTTCAATTGCGCGACTCATCTTCACAACCTCATTCTTATCGCGCTACCAGTCTTGCGCCTCATTGACACGCGCTATACACGATCCGCTACGCGTCCGACTATCTTTTCCTGGCTGGAACCCTGTTTCTGGCTACTGTGACCTCTGATCAGCGACGCATCGTCACTTTTATCGCCATGGCCGACCAGCCCAACGAGAAGCCTGAGGTCGCGGCTCCTGTTGCCGACGCGCAGGAAGCACCTGCTACTGAGAACAAGCCTGCGGAGCCTTCATCGGCGGAAGAGAACGCTGCGAAGGCTGATGCAGAGACAACTACGGAGGAGAAGGAAGTTACAAAGTCTACTGAAGGTGAGTGCAGATTTTCTCGCATTCCGCGTGTTTTGCGCATTCGATCGCATTGTTGTCCATGCCAGCCTCAAAACACACGCGTGGCGCTGGCGTTGGCGCGCGTTCTTTCGTATGTCAGACCTAAGCTGACCACATCGCGCGTTCAGAATCCAAGGAAGCCGAGAGCTCAGAGAAACCGACCGAAGCCCAGGACGCGACCGCACAATCAAAGGAGGCGGAGAAGCCTGTTGCCGAGGGCGATGACACTGAGATGAAGGATGCGACCGAGGCACCGGCTGCTGAGAAGGCCACCGCCGAGAGCTCCGCTCCACCCGCTGATGGCGAGACGGCATCTGCAACTGCCACTGCCGAGACCCCTGCGTCCAAGGCGAAAAATAACCGACGCAAGTCGACCGCCGATTCGAAGGCAAAGACCTTGAACAAGAAGGGCTCCAAAGCGCGTCTCACCCATCTTGGTGCCAAGCCAGGCGACTATTTCCTGGTCAAGCTAAAGGGTTTCCCCGCGTGGCCGGCAATTGTCTGCGACGAGTCAATGCTGCCTCAAGCGCTTGTTTCCAGCCGCCCTGTTACCGCGGCGCGACCCGATGGCACATACACAGAAGCTTATGCCGATGGTGGCAAGCGGGTCAACGACAGAAGCTTTCCCCTTATGTATCTGCACACGAACGAGTTGTAAGTTTGAACCAAGGTTACGCGCATACTCTTACTGATTTTCCCACAGCGGCTGGGTCCCCAATATGTCCCTGACCGAGCTCAGCCCCGAGAAGGCTCTGGACACCATCACTGAGAAGATGCGGAAGGACCTGAGGGAAGCTTACACACTCGCCGCCGAAAACAATCCACTCGATTTCTACAAGGACATCTTGAAGCAGTTTCAAGACGAACTGATCCAGCAAGAAGAGGCAAAGAAGGAAGCCGCCGCAACACCTAAGAAATCCAAGAAGGGCAAGGCAAAGGCCCCAGTCGACGACGACTTGGAAATGGATGATGTAGATGATGTCCCCCAGGAAAAGTCCAAATCTAAGAAGCGCAAGGCCGACGACGATGTGAGCGTGAGTATTTGGATTCTCAACGAGCTTGATGATTGTGCGCTGACAACACTGAAAACAATAGACACCGCAGCGATCCGACTCCGTAAAGAAGCCTAAGATTAAGATCAACGTTGGCTCTGCGGCTCGCAAATCCGCCAACAGCACCCCCAAGGCCAACGACGAGGCAGCAACCCCAGCTAAGCTTAAGCTTAAGAAGGCATCTGATAAGAAGGCTGAAGCGCCCAAGGAGCAAAAATTGACACCCGAACAGCGCAAGCTCCGTAAGGAGGTAAGATTTCCACTCACAGAAGGCGACCTGTCTCTAACAGCCTGATAGAAAGAAGTGCTGTACCTTCGACATAAGCTTCAGCGTGGACTCCTCACAAGAGATCAGCAGCCTCAGGAATCCGAGATGAAGCAGATGTCCGAGTACGTGACCATGTTGGAGAACTTCAAGGACCTTGAGGTTTCTATCATTCGTGTGACCAAGATCAATAAGGTCCTTAAAGCAATCCTGAAGCTAGAGTCTATTCCTCGTGAGGACGAGTTCCATTTCAAGGATCGCTCTCAGACGCTTCTGGATAAATGGACGAAGTTGATGGCTACCGACGCCCCTGCTTCGGCTGCCACTAACGGTGTCAACGGCAAGTCTGAGGGTCACGCCGAGGAGAAGAAGGATGACTCTGATGGTGCCAAGGAGGGCACCGAGGAGCCCAAGAAGGAAGGTTCTGAAAAGCCCAAGGACGATGCCGAGCCAACACCAGAGGCATCCGCCACTGAAGAGAAGAGTGGTAAAGAAGAGGCAAGTGACCATGGCTACAAATGTAGTATCTAGTTAACTAACGAAGAACCAGGCCATTGCCCCTCCTGAGCCTGTTGAAGCCGTGGCTTAGGCTGTCTTCTTATGATCTGATCAGGCTCGTGGTGTTTTAGATCGACTTTCTTCACGGCGCAAGGGTTTTGGTCCGTTGACAATTGGTCTTTTCTTTTTCTTACTCGTTATCCTGGCAAAAGTGATTTCATTCGTGTTTTTGAGTTTCTGTATGAGTATCTGCCGAAGACGGCGGCAGAAGCATGCCACGGCTGATGGCCAGCAAGATCGTGGATGGGGTATTGGGATGTACAAATGATGATCCGGATGCTGGTGGAAAGGAAACTCGCTGATAGTGAGGCTTTTATTACTGGCAGGCTGAAGAAGGATCAGAGGGAACAGCTTGGGAGGTTGATGAGGCATCTTACATTGAAAGCATGGGACGTGAAGCCCTAGAATGCGACGACTTTCGAGAGGGGGCGCATGGGTATGAGGATCCGGGAAATAGGTAGCATACAACTGTTCAATGGGACAAGAAACTAGATTATTACTTTCCTGATACCGATAACGTGATTTAATATGATACTATATCTTGGTGGTACATCTTAATGGTGTTGCTGTATCACTCTCGTACAGTGTGTAATACAGTGCGTTTAGACGCGTCTAATAACGGTCCGAAAACGCGTTAAGCTGCACTCACTAGGTACCTCCTTGAATATCCGAGCTTCAGGAGCTACACCTTCAAACTTGACAACTTTTGTCGTATCGTGAATCTCTGAAGATGACACGAGAAGCTGCAAAGGAGGAAACGTACAATCAAGAGGACCACCAGGTAACATCTCCTCTCTGAGATACATGCTCCTATGTGCTAATGCAACGGATAGGTCGCCTACATCTTTGACCCTGAAGACGATGGAGGACGACAGAAGCCAGCCAAGCGCAAAAAGGTGTCAAAGGAGACCCAAGCGGCTACCGAGGCTGTAGAGAACGCATCATCGTTTGTGCCGTTGTTGAATGGAGCTGAGAAGCATGAGCTGGTGCATCTCAGAGAGTCCCTGTTTCAACAGAGCTGGGCCAAGATTGATGAACGCATCGAGGTGCGTTTAAAGATGCCATACGAGATGTTTTCTTACTCACCAAACCAGGGGATTCTCAAAACTTCGAACTTGGCGACGCTGCAGGAAGTCAGCGCCTTTGTGCAAGATGCAAAGACAGACTGGTAATAGGGAGTTCCTCCGACATCATCGAGCACCTGCTTACTCTATGCTAGTGGCGATAGAATTCCTTCAGCATTCATCATCACAGGACCCAACATCGCTTCACAAGACTTGCTCTTTCAGCAATTACAAGAGACACTGCAGCAGAACACTCCCTGCAGATTTGTAGGTTTGCGGTCTTCAGAGGCGTCGACGCTCAAAGCGACGTTGAAGAAGATCATCCGAGATGTCACCGCCAAAGTTTCGGACGAGGAAGATGATGACCTACAGGTTGGGGATGGTCGAGAGGTGAGTTAGTATGCTCCCCGAGAACCAAACACGGCTCATCATTGGCAGGGTCGACATTATCTAGACTATGACCTCGAGGCATTGCATGCGTTCATCAAACCGCAGGACTGTGAGCATGTTTTTGTGGCCTTTCAGGATAGCGAAGGGTTCGACAGCAGTCTCTTGTCTGATCTGATTATTCTCTTCAAGTATGTCTTGTTTGCTCTGATCATAACACAATACTGACCCCGATAAAGTTCCTGGCGTCCACGCATCCCGTTCACTCTTCTCTTCGGCATTGCCACATCGGTTGAGCTTCTGCAAGCTCGGTTGCTCAAATCTGCGTGCCAACTGATATACGGAGCCCAGTTCGATGTCATCCAGACTTCTGCAATACTTGAAACTGTCTTCAAGACCGCTGTAGCAGCGGCCGATGCCCCGGTCTTGTTGGGAGCATCTCTGCTGCACAGTATGCTAGACCGACAACATGATCAAGTTTCCGGTATCCAAACCTTCACCATGTCGTTAAAGGTGAGCTTTCTTACAGATGTCACCATAGTATGCATTTGCTAACCCCACGGCAGTACGCTTATATGTGTCACTTTTATGCAAACCCCCTCAGCGTCCTTGGAAACACATCATCGCTACAAGCCGAACACACCGAGGCTTTCCGGCACGTGGCATCGTTCCGAGACCATGTTGAACAGGCTGTGGAGTCTGGTGTCATGGAGAATATCCAGTACGCCAAGGACTTGCTTGAAAGCGACGACTTCCTCATCTCTCAGGTGCAAGCCAGTCTCAGCAATCGTCAAGAATCGATTGAAGACTTCCTGCGCGCGTTACTCATGTTTCGGGCAGCCGCTGCTCAAGATGGCGAGTTCTCAAAAGCATACGTCGAAGCGATAGACGAGGGCATTGCAATTTCTGAGGAGTCAAGGGCGATCGAGACCGTGCGACGGATGGACACCAATGAGCTGATTACCATGGTACGCAAGGTTGTTTCAACTCTACGAGACGGAGATGTCGACCTGCTCCTTGGCCCGGCAACGAAGCCAACACAGGTAGAACTACGAGATGTATTGACAAGACATCTTGTTGAGCTTGAAGAGTTGCACTTGCGAGCCGAAGAGCAAGGTATCACTCTGCGAAGCAAGTACAGCGGGCAAAGCAAAGTGATGCGAACAACAGTCATCGCGCAAAGAGTTCAACTGAGCCACGATTCGGCTGCCTTGACTGCCGAGGACAAGCAGCTCACTCAGATCGTGGACGACATCACCGGGCTGCTGATATCGCACGCTCAGGCGCCCAGCCCCGGCTCTCTTCTCATGTCGGAGAGCTGGCTATACGACTCCCGAGCACCTTTGCGGGACGTCTTTGTGCCCCGACCAAGAGCCGTCTTGGATCGCAGTCTCACGAGGCCGCACGACTACCTCTCATGCTCATGTTGCAGACCCGGCGCCGAAGACACACAAGCAACGCTGCCAGCTACTGCACTTTTGCACCGTCTGTACCTCGAAACAGGCAGTCTTATCAACGTGGCTGACTTGTGGTCGGCCTTTGCAGCATTGGTGGGCAACGAGGAAGCGGACGAACGAAAAACACTCGTCATGTTTTACCGTGCGCTGGCTGAGTTGAGGGCTTTGGGGTTTGTCAAGCCAAGCAAGAAGAAAGCGGACCACATTGCCAAGCTGAAGTGGCTCTAAGAGTCATTCAAAGACTCGGGGATCCGTGCCAGAACAAGACAACAGCAGCTGCGATAGCAAGGGCCGATCCCTTGTATGTGAAAGGATCCGAAAATACTCTTGAGAACAGGAGTTGCTTAAGCCGAGGTCGGACGCTCGGCTCAGATGCGAGTCTCAACCCGACAGAAGCTATGCGCCTCGACCATGTGAGGCTACAAAAAAGTGTCGTCAGAGTGAGACACCAGGTGGCTGGGAGGTGAGGGTCGCTCAGTCGCTCAGTCGCTCAGCTAAGCACCTGTCGTGACCATGGACGGCTAACCACGATGAGCTTTGACATTTAATTGACCCTTTAATATTGCTAGAACCTACATGTCGTTTGCTGAGTTATTTGAGTCGAAAAGAGCGTCAAGAGACTCTGTGGAGAAATGGACAACGCATCCAGGACATGCAGCTTCAAAGATTGGCGCCGGGAGCGGCTCGGGCTAGCACAAAGCATCATGTGAAAGAAGGCAAGCAGACTCGACATTGAATCCATTGTCTCTTGGGCGTCGCTTTGAGTCATGACCACCAGTCACATTCCACGCCAGCGTCCTCATGTCTCTGATGCAGCAACCGAGCGCCAACCCGATTGCGTCTCCAGCCTTGTCTCACACAGACGCCCACACCAAAATAAACCCTGGCCGGCTCCGTCCAAAGAGTTTTGAGCCTTGGGGGGTGTTGAAGCCTCAAAGCGGTCACCGTCTATGCTCCCGACAAAGGCCGCTTTCCCCAGAACAGCGCCCGCGGGGGGAGGGAAGCTTGTTCCAAGGAACGGCTTCGGTCACAAAGACGTTCGACTGGCTGTTCACGATCCGAGCTTCTCTTCCTCTCTGATACAAGAGGGCGGTGGCTCGCCAGTCGAGAACTTGCGGTTGTTTGAATCCAAGTTATCAATCTGTCTCTCTCTTCCTTGCTGCTCCTTCGATCCCCGCTCGACAACAAGATAAGCCATCCCATAGCTTGAAGCTACCAGGAATCGACTACGAAACTCAAAGAGAACCTCTTCTTGTCATTTACTGCTTGTTTGCGGAGACAACAGCCGTCGATATCATTCCCACGTCAAAAGGACAACTCAATTACAATTTCAAAACTACACCAGCGCAGCGACATCAACTTGCTTCGGGAGACCCAGCAGACTACTCGTGCCGGCTTACAAAGACCAGAGGCTTGACCGCCCTCGATCGATCCAACCAAATACATCACTCATCTACACTCTTGGTCCACTATGATGCGAGGCGAGATTCCTTCAAGGCATCGCCAGGCTTTCGTCCAGCGACGACTTGCCAAGAACCCCAGCCTCCAGCGCAAGCTGGAACAGATGGCGCTGCCTCTTGCGCCCCTCGTACAGCTCACCACAGGCGCCGTCCATCCGTCCTTTCCCACGACTGTGCTCAACTTCTGGCTCCTCACGGATGAGCAGCTCGAGTCGCTGGCGCACTTTTACCACCAGAGGACGCCCTGTCCGTGGACTGCACAGTACCCTTGCCCCATCATCTGGGGCTCCGACCTTCCCCTCGAGGAGAAGCGCCGCAAGATGGGCAAGTTTATTGGCCTGCGGGGCTGCGAGTCGCCCATCCTCCTCAAGTCCGAGGAAGAGATCCTGGCCGAGACCCGGAAAGCGAGGTTAGCAACCGAGGAGGAGATGCTGAGGCGAAAGCATTATCCCTGATCGCATCGGATCGGGCACTTTTTGTAGTTCCAAGACACGGGCGGCGTTTATTGAGACGGTGGTGGCTTTGTGTTTGGTGTTTTCGGATAGGAGTCTTGCATCTGTTTTGTCTTTGTCTGCATTTCATGGCGAGTTAGGGGATTGCATTGTTCAACATGGCCAAGTAGCCAGCGCATCATTGCATTTACAAAGGAGTACTACAGGAGAAAGAGAACTAGATATCAATAGAGAAGAATCCCATGCTATCATTTTTAAACAACCTCAAAACGCCGCTGAATATTTGGTTTCCCATGCCTCCACGGTTGCACGTAATAGAGTGCTTCTAGCAAGTAAATATACTACACAAAACGGGCCTTGACCACGCCCGGTTGTATCTTTGGAGTTTTGAACGTGTCGCGCTTCACCATGCGACCTGCCGCCTATCGAATCTGTCTGTATCCATCTATTTCTTGGCGGCCTTCTTGTTCTTGGTTGGGGTATCAACCAGCACAGCGTCCTCCTCGCTGGCCGTCTTGGCAGAAGAGCTCTGCTCGGAGCCGTCGAGCTCTTTCATAAAGTCGGCCTGGATCTGACCGCGTCGCTTCTCCCACCATTCCTTCTCAGAATCGGCCTGGGCGAGAAGCTCGTCGAGCTCTTTGCGGATCGCGGCGTTGGCGGTCATTTCGTGGGCGGACTGGAAGATGGACTGGCCCCAGTTGGGAGCGAGAGCATTGGCCTGTGAGTGTCAACTGTCAGCAAGGGTTCTCGGTGATGGGGGAATGTGTTGGCGCTCATAAGTGCGCGACAGGTGCTGGGTACCTCTGTGACCACATCTCTCAGCTCCTCCTCCATCTCCTTCTCGGCACGCTGGAAGCGCTGCCACAGGTCATCTCCAACACTGCCGCGCTGTAGTAGGGAGCTGCAAGCCTGCTTGGCGGACTTGATCTGGATCAGGCGGCGGATGTCCTCGACGGCACGGCGCAGCAGCGCGGCGCGGAGAGTGCTATCGGGGATCTTGGGGCCCTTTTCTTCGCCATCCTCAGGTGTGAGGTGCAGCAGGGACAGGTAGACGTTGCGCTGGAGATGAGGGCCGAACCACGGAGCGAGGTTGGCGCTCTGAGCTGTTTGCAAGAGAAGCATATGTTAGCATATTCTCCGTCTCTCGTCGAGGTGAAGCAGATGTGCTTCAGAGCAATGCGCATCGGGGGGCCGTACCAGCTCTTCGTTTCCGGTAGATGGTTGAGAATGTCATGAGAGCGCTTCCGAGCACGAGAACGTAGGCAAAGGGGAGGGCAAGGCCCTTCCAGTCAATGTCGATCATGATGGGCGAGTATAAAGAAATATTAACAGCAAGTTAAGTGTATAGAAAAGAGTGTAAAGAAGTCGAGTTGGCCGTGGTTCTGCGTCAACAGGCGTATGCTTGTGGGAGATGACTTTTGGTGTTAATCGACACGACTACCTTACCTTACAACTTTGGTGGTGTGGCGCAGATTGCTCTTTAGGCCAGATAACCCGCCATTCTAGGCCCAGTTGTGGCGCATGCTTTTGCGCTGTGTCTGTTAAAGGGCCCCCTTGGAAATTCATTGACTGCGGTGCGACGTCACTGAGGCTAGGTGGCTCATTAGGTAAGCCAGGCACCGCTGGATGACGCTCCGAGACAGGCTTGGAGCTACCTGGACCTTGCCTTAGCACATCAACTCATGTTCCATTGATTCATTCAATTCAGCTTCCACCAACGCCACGCTTTGAGCTTTTGTTCCTCTTCACTCTCGGTCTTTGTCTCTTTCGCCTGAGAAATACTCTTTTCCTTTCTATATCTCTTGCCCGCGTCATCTTGCACTCCTCCTCCTCATCATAGAATCGACATCGATATCGACCGCACCAAAGGGAACAAGAGCACGTCAGAAACACTCCAACCAACAGCAACAGATCGGCCGCCATGTTGCTACGACTCCGAGGGCCTGATGGCATGGCCCGTCTGACCATCGAGCCCACCGCTACCTTTGGTGAACTAGGAAAGCTGGTTCGTGCCATCTTCATGTCGTCTCTCGCTCCAGACCCCGCTAATATTGGCCCTTTCTAGCTTGTAGATCAACTCCCCAAGACTGTCGATCCCAAGACGATTTCCTTATCCAACGCACCCAACGGAGGCGACTCGAAGCGATTAGGCGATATCTACAACTTCAAAGTCGCTCAGATCGGCCTAAAGTGAGTGCTGGCTCGTTGCGCCCAAGGCTCCTTGACGACTGGGTATCTAACTGCTCGCAGACACGGTGATCTCATCTTCCTTACCTACAAGCATGCCGATACTACCAACGGCGAAGCTCCCACATCAAACACCTCCGCTAGGCTCAACGGAAAGCCTGTCTTACCGACCGAAGACCTACCCATCAACCCGAAACCAGAGAGGATCGCTCGGCCATGGGAGGTGGTTCGCCAGTCGGCCTTGGACGACCGGTTAGATCGTTTGGACGGCAAAATTCCTCGAGGTATCGATCGCATGTGTCGCCATGGGCCCAAGGGCATGTGTGATTACTGCCAACCTCTGGACCCTTACAATGCCGGATACCTGGCAGAGAAGAAGATCAAGTACCTGTCGTTCCACTCGTACCTCCGAAAGATCAACGCCGCGACAAACAAGCCTGAGCTTGGAGCCTCCTACATCCCACCTCTCGTCGAGCCCTATTATCGAGTCAAGCACGAGTGCCCATCCGGTCACCCCCCATGGCCCGAGGGTATCTGCACCAAGTGCCAGCCGAGTGCCATCACTCTACAGCCGCAACAGTTTCGTATGATCGACCATGTGGAATTCTCCTCGCCTTCCATCATCGACGGCTACATCGACACATGGCGGAAGACCGGTTCTCAGCGCATAGGCTACCTATACGGTAGGTACACCGAGTACACCGAGGTCCCTCTGGGCGTGAAAGCCGTGGTGGAGGCCATCTACGAGCCCCCTCAGGTGGATGAGGCTGATGGCATCACAATGAATGCATGGGAGACCCAAAAGGAGATTGATGCGGTGGCTAAGCAATGTGGGCTCGAGCCTGTCGGCATCATCTGGACTGACCTGCTTGACGCTGGCAATGGTGATGGCACCGTCGTCTGCAAGCGCCATGCCGACTCTTACTACCTCGCTTCTCAGGAGATCGCATTTTCATCGAGACTCCAGGCTCAGTACCCAAAGTCCTCGAAGTGGAGCGATACCGGCAGCTTTGGCTCTAACTTTGTCACTTGCATTGTCACCGGCAACGAGGACGGCGAGATCTCAATATCGGCTTACCAGATGTCCAACGAGTCAGTGGAGATGGTTCGCGCTGACATTGTCGAGCCATCCGCCGACCCCAACGTCATGCTTGTGCGAGAAGAGGAAGAGGACGATGGCTCTCTCAGCCGCACACGATATATCCCTGAAGTCTTCTACCGCAGAGTCAACGAATACGGTGCCAATGTTCAGGAGAACGCCAAGCCTTCTTTCCCCGTCGAGTACCTCTTCGTCACACTAACTCACGGCTTCCCTGCCGATCCCAAGCCCATGTTTACCCAGCAAGGATTCCCGATTGAGAACCGAGAGTATATCGGAGAGAGCCAGGAGCACTCGGCCCTAGCAAAGATGCTCAAGTCACCAGCTGGTCAGAAGCCGACTGGTCAAGAACTGTCTAACTTTCATCTCCTATGCTTTATACATCAAATGGGTGTTCTCTCCAAGGTATGCCTTCTGCTCTTGTCCATTACTCACCCTTGATTCAAAGCAATCAGCTAACGTATACCCAGGACGAGGAAGCTCTGCTCTGCCGTGTGGCGAGCCAGCACGACCTTGCCGACAGTTTCCAGCTCCGTTCCACAGAGGGCTGGCAGACCCTGCAGGCCATCCTTCAATCGACTGGTGAGAGAATCCCCAAGCGTCAGCGGGAGAGCGACGGTGCGCCCTCGCCCTCCTTGTCTTCTTCTTCTTCCTCCTTTCAACTCCCTGTTCGCGACTCGGGTGAGCCCCTTGCTAAGCGATTTGCTGCCTTCAGGCTGAACGAGCGCGGTACCACGTCCGCCCATCCGCCGCCGCCCTAGTCATCTGGTGGGATACGGGAAGGGGAAGGGGAGAGATGCTGGAGACTAAGCATCAAGATTGGCGGATGAGGTGAAAAGGTTCATGAACGTCTGGTGTTTGCGTTGCGTGCGTGGCTGGGGGCGGCGTTTACGGATGGGAATAGCGGCATGCATTGGGAGGTTTGCTTGACTTTGATATAAATATGTGACTGAGGATGATCAAGGCCGTTCCGATATCAGACCAGATATGCAGCCAAATTGGTATTACGCCAGATATTCGGCATATGCGCACAGCCCCTTGCAAAAGTGGTCCTCGAGTACCCAGACTATCATCATCAAAAAGTCAATATTAGGAGGTAGTCTAAGTACAACAAAGCCTTAGACAAAGGTATTTTAGAATTAGAGGATTATGCCCAACATCTTGGGATATAATACGATCCTGCTAAGGTAATAAGACCGGGTTCCTTAGTGTGCACGACCTGATAAGTCAATTTAGTAGAACCTTTTTTTTATTTTCGCACATCCGTACTCCGTCTATCTACAAAGGTGGGTTGCAAATCAAACAAACGCCAGTTCCTTCTCTTAACCAGCGTTGCCCTGGTGTGGGGGAAGTTGTTTTACAGCGGCTTGCCGCCGATGAAGTCGGACCATCGGCGGACTTCAGCGGGGATGCCCTCGGGTCGGGGGAGCTTCTCGCTCATGCACTGAGCAAAGAGGATGGCGGTCTGATGGAACTGTTAGCTTGTGAAGATGGAGAAAGAGAGTCAACGGAAACTTACCTGGGGCTCCATGAACAGAGGGACGCCAAAGTCAACGGCATTTCGGCGCATGACGTAGTCAACGTCCAGAGTAGTCTTGCCTCGGGCCTGGGCCAGGTTGAAGGCACCGCGGATGTCGTACTTCTTGAAGACCTCTCGGAGGGCTCGCTTGTCCTCCTTGGGGAACTCAATGACCTCAACCTCGACATTTTGCTTGGAGCTCGACTCAATGAACTCCTTGACCTCGGGCCTGGCAGCGTACAACTTGTAGCCGAGAGGAGCGACGTAGTCGACAACCTGGGTGAGCCATGGCTTGGAGACGTCACCACCGAACAGGAGACCCTCGCCAGGCTCAGGCATGCGGAAGTTCATGGTGGACTGGAGCGAAGTCCAGTAGGCCTCTACAAGGTCCTTGCCGAAGCAGGCAATCTCACCGGTAGAAGCCATCTCGACGCCGAGGAAAGGATCAGCACCAGCAAGACGGGTCCAAGAGAACTGGGGGACCTTGGTAGCAACGTAATCACGCTTGACGGTCATGAGGTCGGTGGGCTCAGGGACCCCCTGGCCAACGAGGGCCTTGGTAGCAACATCAATGAAGTTGGTGCCGAGGACCTTGCTAACGAAGGGGAAAGATCGAGAGGCACGGAGGTTACACTCGATGACCTTCAGGGCAGGCTCACCACCCTCGGGGTTGTCAGCCTTGATGATTTGCATGTTGAAGGGACCGGTGATCTTCCAGGCTTCAGCCACCTTCTCCGCAATCTCCTTGACTCGCTCCATGGTGGTAGTGTCGAGGTTGGCGGGAGGGAGAACCAGAGTGGCGTCACCAGAGTGAACACCAGCCTGCTCAACGTGCTCGGAAACGGCATGGACAACCAGCTTGCCCTTGGAGGCAACGCCGTCAACATCAATCTCCTGAGCGCCCTCAATGAACTTGGTGATGACAACGGGGTGGTCAGGGGAAACGTTGCTGGCAGCCTCAAGCTTGTCCTTGAGGTCCTCCTGGCTTCGGATCACAGTCATGGCAGCACCAGACAGGACGTAGCTAGGACGGACCAAAACAGGGTAGCCAACCTGGTCAGCAAAGTCCTCAGCAGCCTCAACGGAGGTAAGCTCCTTCCAGGCGGGCTGATCAACGCCAATACTGTCAAGGATCTCTGAGAACTTTTGACGATCCTCGGCCTTGTCAATATCCTTGGGATCGGTTCCAAGCACCGTGGCACCGCCAGTCTCCTGAAGTCGGAGAGCAATGTTCTGAGGAAGCTGGCCACCCACAGACACGACAACGCCAGCAGCGTTCTCGAGCTCATAGATGTCCATGACTCGCTCGTAACTAAGTTCTTCAAAGTAGAGCTTGTCGGCACTGTCGTAATCGGTCGACATTGTCTCGGGATTGAACTTTTTTGAAAGGAGTCAGTAAAGATAGTCCATCGGAAAGCGTTTGCCTTGTTTAGACAGAGTAGGGAAGAAGCGTAATCCGATAGAGGTTCAGAAAAGTCCGAAGCCATTATGTAGGATGAGAAGCAATCCGATAAAGGTCCAAGAAAGAACTTACATTGATCATGATGGTCTTTTTACCCATCTCTCGAAGAGCCTGGGTGGCGCTGACAGCACACCAGTCAAACTCGACAGAGCTACCAATTCGATAAACACCGCTTCCGAGAACGATGGTACCCTGATCATCGAAGGTGACATCGTGGGAAGAGCCGTTGTAGGTAGTGTAGAGGTAGTTGGTGTCAGCAGGGAATTCAGCGGCCAGTGTGTCAATCTTCTTGACCCAAGGTCGGATGTTCAAGCTCGATCGCAAGGCGCGAACCTCATCCTCGGTGCTCTTGACAGCAAAGGCAATCTGTCGGTCAGAGAAACCCATCTTCTTGGCCTTCATGACCTGGTCCTTCTTCAGGCTCTGGAGACTACCAGCGGCCTCAAGCTCCCGGTTGCAGTCAACAATGTTCTGCAGCTTGTAAAGGAACCACTTGTCAATCTTGGTCAGATCATGCACCTTCTCGACAGAGTAGTTTTCGTGGAGCATGGCCTGGCCGACAGCGAGCCATCGGCGGTCAGTGGGATTCTGGAGCTCAAAGTCAAGGTCTTCGAACTTGTCACCCTGGAAGCCGACGAACTTGGGGTCAACCTGACGAATGGCCTTCTGGAAAGACTCCTCAAAGGTTCGACCAATAGCCATGACCTCACCGACTGACTTCATGGCACTGCCAATATCGCGCTTGACGTGCTGGAACTTGGAGAGATCCCATCGAGGAATCTTGGTGACAATGTAATCCAAAGAAGGCTCGAAGTTGGCTGTGGTAGTCTTGGTTACGGCGTTGGGAAGCTCGGGAAGGGTGTGTCCGAGACCAATCTTAGCGGCAGTGTAAGCCAGGGGGTATCCAGTAGCCTTGGAAGCCAGGGCAGAAGATCGCGAAAGACGGGCGTTGACCTCGATGACTCGGTAGTCGAGGCCATCGGGCTGAAGAGCGTACTGAACGTTACACTCGCCAACCACACCGAGATGTCGGACAATCTTGATGGCGGCACTTCGAAGCATGTGATACTCCTCATCGCTCAGGGTCTGACTGGGAGCAACGACAATTGAGTCACCAGTGTGAATACCAAGGGGATCGAAGTTCTCCATGTTGCACACAGTGATGCAGTTGTTGTTGGCATCGCGGACGACCTCGTACTCGACCTCCTTCCAGCCCTTGAGCGACTTCTCGACAAGAATCTGGGGGGAGAGAGTAAGGGATCGAGCAGCCATGTTTCGGAGCTCCTCTTCGTTATTGGCGAAACCAGAACCCAGACCACCGAGAGCGTAGGCGGCTCGGACAATGATGGGGTATCCAACCTTCTCGGCGGCATCAAGAGCCTCTTCGATAGTACCGACAGCAATCGACTTGGCAATGGGGATCTTAATCTCTTCCAGGGCCTTGGCGAAGAGGTCACGATCCTCACTGAGCTCCAGGGTCCTCACACTGGTACCGAGGACCTTGACACCGTACTTCTCAAAGAGACCGAGTCGCTGCATCTCAACACCAAGGTTGAGGGCTGTCTGGCCACCAAAGGATAGGAAAATGCCATCGGGCTTCTCCTTCTCGATAACATAGGTGACGTACTCGGGGGTGACGGGGAGGTAGTAGACCTCGTCAGCCAGACTGTGGTTGGTCTGGATGGTAGCGATGTTGGGGTTGATAAGCACAGAGGCGACACCAGCCTCCTTGAGCGCCTTGAGCGCCTGGGATCCTGTACCGGGAATTCGAGGTTAGCCACGAGGTTGCTCCGTATAACGTATAGGTGAGTCACGAGACACCTCGCTCCGAGGTCCTGGTGAGAATGGATCACAACAGATGGCACGAACCTGAGTAGTCAAACTCGCCGGCCTGGCCAATGGCAAGACCACCACTGCCAATGACCAGGACCTTCTTGACGTCGACGGTCTGGTGAGGCTTGATGACTCCGCTGTCAATGTAGGCCTTGGGGTTCGGCGCGGGCTGGGCAGCGGCGGAGCTGTAGGCGCGCATAACCTTTACGGTTCCCAGGCGCTTCGACACAGAAGGCCTGGTAGCAGCCATTGAGACACGGCATGTCGCCGCGAGGGTGGCCGAGGAGAATGAGCGAGCGGGCAGAGCTCGCGGGACTCGACGTCCATGTCGGAGCAGAGCCGGAGCTCGACCAGCGAGGGTGGTGACCAGGTTCGCAGGCATCGCAGTGGTGTTGCAGGCGGATCAATGCGTGAGTAGCACCGTCCCGCGGGCAAGATTGCCTTCTGAGTCCCAAGTTGAGGCGTCTAGGAAGCGTCGCGAAGGGGACGAGAGACGGTGACTCTTAAAAGGTTTCCAGTGGGGGAGGAGAAGGGCAGCTAGAGGGCGTCGAGCTCAAGGAATAAAAAGGCGGTACGGAGTACCAGGGACCGGAGCCGATAAGATAAGGCTGATTGAAAATTCTCTGGTGTGTGACTCCCACTAACTAATGTACCTATCCCCAGTCTCAGTGACGCAGCAACAAGGGTATCTCAATAGCAAATGCTCAGTGGCCAGATACTTTTTTTGGGCTGCTATCTAGTCCGCCCCAACACTTTGAAGCCGGATGAGAGAACTGACTTGGCAACGAAACGAAAAGGATCGGCCGTGACTAGTCGCGATAGTAGGGTCCTCGTGGAGCCTTTTGGCGCGTAGCACCGGTTCTTCGTTTTTTCTTCTATGAGTCTTCGGACGCCTTCGGAGTTTTTATCCATCCTTAATCATGGATGCCATCTCTTCGATTGTTACAAAAAGTCGTCATGGTACCTGCAGCCAGATGCCGAATTCGGGAGTTACATGGCCCTGCAGCACCTGGAGAAGTTCCCGGATAGCTAATTTATGGGGCCGGTCACGGCCTTTGCTCTCCACAACACGAATTCCTCGCTCAGTGTAGTTGGAGCACAACAGGTATTGTTAGTCACTCTGGAGAAGACAGGATTTTCATCTCGAATCAGGTTTATGTCTGAAACTAGTAATGGCCTCTCTCCGATTGCCTTCGACCAATGCGGTGTGGCAGAGAAATGACTCTGTACCTAAATTGCTCCGAGCTGCGACATCGCAGCTTGCGGCGGGGTTTGATCATGAGCGGGGGTTCCATGCTTGTTGGTGGTGGAGACTATGTGTGTCAACACGTGCCCATGATATCAAAGGCCAAGCTGCGTAAAAAACAGTCAAACAGGCCTAGGGACAAAAGAGCAAAGTAATCAACCGAGGAGACAAAGAAGAGGACAAACATTATATCTATCATAATATAAAAGAGGCATTTCCCCATCCCAATACTGCAATTAATCTCTATCCTATTCTCCTTACCTTAAGGTACTTTCTAATACCCCTACCACTTCTTGTTTCCCCGCCAAAGTGTGGAGCGCGCTTCCTACCCTACATGGTTTACTTATACGCCATTGGTCAATTGAAATGACACTGCGTGCCGACAAGGTCGAACATAGAGACAAGACCAACACCACCGAGTACGCCGCCGCCTTTATCTCCGCCGTTATGTGGGTGAAGGCAAACTTCTGACGAAGCAGCAGTCTCGGGCAACGAGGATGTAAATGATGACCCTCAGGCACAAATCGCACGGATGACTGAGGCATCAAACGAATATATATTTAGTACTTTGCTGGGGAGTAGTCCGATGAAGGCCAAGTCTTGGAGTCATTGGACGGGGCAGAAACGGGTCCATGCCGACCTGGACAACCTGAGGGTTATCTCGCCCTTTTACCCCGACTACATCCTGACTATCAACTGCATCACGGCTCTCTCTGCCCTTGCAGTGACAAGCTTGATTCCGAAATGCACAAAGGCATTGGGGAAGAGCGTCCGCCTGATCGAGCTGTACAATGGGTGTGACTGCTTCTACCTTTTACATCAGTCGAGCTGATGGAAAACGAAAAGCTCAAACATTCGATTCTCTTGATCGGACGTCAGACCCAGCTGACTGGGACTTTGCCTACCGACATCGAAACACCGGCAAAGAAGCAGGTCAAAGCAGCGACCCTGACTATTACAACCCTGACAGCGGCACTGACAAAGCCATACCCAAGTCGACGGAAGCTGATAATGCTGTCTCGAACGATGACCCCAGCCGACTGAGAAGCCGAGAATTCCAAATGGCTGTAGAAGATCCTGAAAAGAGGTGTCGATCGGGCCCTCACACAGTAGTTGGTCTGATGGAGAATGAACAACTCGAGCATTGCTCTATATAGCGACAAAGAGGACCAAACCGAAGCGCTGCACCTCTAATTTCTGGAAGATTTCAATCCACCAGCATTTTAGTACATCGATATACTAAGCCCATGCAGTACTAACAGAGTGGCCCTCGACGCAGGGGAACACTGCGAGCAGTGCAACGACTGAGGGGCCGAGAACTTACCTAATACCTCTGTTTGTTTATATAAAATTACTAAAGTCTCTTTTATAAACTTAGGGTTGGTTTACCTAAGGTTTATAGTACATATATACTAAATAGGTGTGTGAATTATCTTCTCCTTCGTTTTGCACTGCAAGTTTTCTCTCGCCTAAACATCACCCTCCCTCAACCTGTATAGGTACGCAACACCAGCACAGTAAGTTTATAGCCCCCTTTCCACCCTCAATACTAACTCACACAGATTCAAAAAAGTTACTGTGTATAGCTTTGAGGGCAAGAATACGCAGAAACGTTTTTTTCTCTTTCATTTCGCAATGCGTCGGACGGCCCTCCCAAGCGGAAGGCCGGGGGAGTCCTCGAAGCGCCCATCATCATCGAAGTCAACGCCGACTCGCCCACACAAGAAGCCTCGCGCCCAAGCGCAAGAGACCCCGGAAAACACCCAAGTCGACGAGGATTCAGACGAGGATTCGGGCGGGGACACCGGCGATGAGTCAGGCTTTGTGATGGGCCAGGAACCTGGTGGCTCAGTCGACAACGATGTGGCTGAGGATTTGAACGTCGAAGTTGGCAGTACGGCCCTGAATGCCAAACCCTACCCAAGCCGAAAAAAGCCAATCATGGTGACTCGGATAATCACGCCAGACGACTGGGAGGCTGAGAACAGTGAATGGCTGCAGAAGTTCATGAAAAGAGATGTCGATCGGGCCCAGTTCAAGGCAGACGTTGACCGAGCCGTCACCAAAACCCTCATCCCGATCATTTCGGAGAAATGGCGAGACCAGATCGACGCGTGGGCGCAGCTGCAGGGCGGATATGACGACCTGAGGAAGCTGTTGGACGCACCACATGCTGCATCGGTCGAAATACCATTCGATGTCGAAAACATATTCGTGGAAGAAGCAGACGTGGTGCGTCGCTCGATCAGAGAGATCGAGACCATGGTTTTGGATCTGCCGAACAAGAAGACATCAGAGTTCAAGAGTGTAGCCGACCGGATGAAGAGCGTAACCGACCGCCTCTTCGCCTATCGAGACTTTGAACTGGACCAAGAACAGTCTCAACAGATGGACGAGGTGCTCAGAGTGAAGCAGATCGTTACGGCGCACGGCCTGAATACTGTTTTTCAGGAGGCGGAAGCCCGACGAAAGCACATCCTAGACACGATCAAAAAGGATGCGCAGGCAGCGATCGCTTCCGACGAAGCATTACTCTCATCCGGAGAGTTCGAAGATGACGCCCATCGGCTACGGATTTTACGGATGATAGGTGTAACGGACAGGGACATTCTTTGCTGGAGAGCACAAGCGGCTAGCCTCCGTGGTCGGCATGGTCCAGATGATTCTGCGTCGATCGCCATCCTAGAAAGCGCAAAGAGGTTTGGCGGAAAGGCGCTGGAGGAGATCGTGCAGACCGAGATGGCTTCCGGAACAGACTCACCAGAAGTCATCTTTCCAGCGCAGCACATCGATTAGGATGAAGTCCGATGAAGGGAGATGAGGGCCGACGGATGAGGACTGACGAAGGAGGAAATACCCAGACTCACGATACATGTTTTGGAGGATCAGAATCGGGCAAATCGGGAATGTATGTTATTAAATCTGGAAGCTTGGGATAAGCTATCTGGATGGAGGAAGTGTATGATTAAACGACCCGATCACGAGCCCGATTACTTAAAGGACCTTAACTCAAGCCGATAGTGCCAGCGTGATTGTCTAAGAAGTGAGACCTTTAGCTTGTTTGTTCGGATCTTCGCTTGCGGCCCAAGATTGTCCTAAGAATATTATAAAGTTATGTAAACTAATTAATAAATACTCTCATAATTTTATAAAACCTTTAGGTAAGTTATAGAAGAGTCCGAGCCAGTAGCTGGGCTATGTCCTCCTTCACGCATCTGATCACGAGAATGCACCAGTGTGTGGCATTAACTTACCTACTCAGACTGGAACTCGCCAGTATTCACCCAGTCGGGTATGTATTCCATGTTCATCACAAGTCTGATGTGTTAACAAAGGGCCAGTGCATGTTCTCAAATGAAGTATAATTCTTTGTGCTGGCTGTTCATGAGAACACTTGACTACAACTCATTGTGTTCCAGCGAACTGTTTAGACGTTCTCCCCCAATGCTCCTTGAACAAAGACAAGACTCGACGACACCACCGAACAACGCCTCTCTCTCAGAAACTATAAATCTCCAGTCGTCCTAATTCTCAGTCTCTTCTCATCATCTTCTCGACATCTTCTGGATAACTACATCAGAGTGTGGAGCGACCAGCCAAGTCCTCAACACTCTCAAAATCACTTTTCTACACTCACCGACAACATACCAACCGCAAACCAAACCGAAGCAACCCATTCCACCTCCGACATCATGTGCTATCAGATGTGCATCTACCAGTGCCGACACATGGAGCGAAACCGAGTTCCATGCAAACACATTCGAGACCGAAACAGAACCTGTTTTGGACGGGTGTTGAACTGGGTTCGGCCACTGTATCCGTGCCGCGAGCTGAACCGCGACTTGAAGCGTGTCGATCACCCTTGTGATCTCTGTCTCGATAAGCCTGTCGAGGAATGGCCTCTGCAGGCGAGGAACCTGCAAGGCGCATCTTCTGCACCATCCGCACCATCGTCGCCCGCTCCAGTCGACACTCCTCAGGAAACCCTGGAGGTTCCACAGGAGAGACTGGTGGGAGGATGGAGCCGGGATCCCCATGGGCTCCTGGGTGCGCCTGCTGAAGAGGTGCACAACGAGCCGCGCGGTGGTCCGCTGATGCACGCGTCCCGTAGCCGCTCGAACCAGCCTCGGGCGCACCCGGTGAGACGTCCAGGGCAACACCTGCGAAAGAAGATCCAGGTCTCTCGCGACCGTCCCAATGGGCGCCGCACACGAGGCGCAAGAGATCAGGCCCGTGGAGGATCCTCGAGCGGGTCCTCGAGCGGATCTCGGGACACATCGCAGACGGCCGAGGAGCCGGAGTCCCTTCTTCAGGACCCCGGACGCCTCGGATCGTCTGAGCAAGACACAAGGGTTCAGCTGCGTGCAGAGGGCATCCGAAGCAGCCGAGCTCGTTTCCCACAGCAACAGTAAAGTGGTCGTCCGACCAAGCATGTACTAGTATGCACAAGGTAAGTTGATTCTCCTACTAACGTTCGCAGGCATGCAGGCATCGCCTTGAGACGTTCGTGGTGACTCAATCCGAAAGACCTAGCTAAGAGCTGGTTATTGCTCATCGTAGATCGTATGGCTCATTGCAAGCTCTTCGACATAGGATAAAGAAACGAAGAAAAAAAAGGTAAGTCAGGGTAAACAAAGGGGGCCAACCGGATAGACAAGGGAGTTAGGTAGTTGGTATTCTGTTAAATGCTAGATTGATTGTTTTTGACATAAACTCCGTACACTCCAGGCGGCAACAAGACCACCAATATGACTCCATCCATGTTAGACGATATCTCCCCCAAAAGTATGCATGCTGAATTTGAAATGGCTCCCGAGGCAACCTAATAGCCGTGTGAGCAAACGACAACTGCTGTAAAGAGAACAAGGTGCGAGTAGATCGAAAGGGTAAGATCCCTTGGGCAACTTCAGCACTTTAGTGATGGCCAAGTGCATCAACTATCCATTCAAGAGTCACGACTCCTACGTCGGTCAGCCCCTCGACTTGGTTGCTCCTCGTTCACGATTCACACGACCGGAACGAGATTAAGTATGGCGCTCAACTGGCTAACACAATGCCCTTTGAGGTTGACCACCGTATTCAGTGTTGTAGGACAGTGTATCAGGCTTCTGTCGAGGTCAAGGCTTTATTGGGCCTTGCCGTTCTTGGCCTTGGTGGCTCTGAACCTTTCAAGCTCGACCTGGATCTTCTTGTTGACACGAGCCCGGAGCTCAGGTCGGTAGCCGAGCATAAAGAGCATCTCAAGCCAGACAAACATGGGGGCAAGGAAGATGGCCTGGATGAGGTTGTCAAGCAACGCGGGAGCGCGTCCTTCGTAGACGCCGTGGCCGACAAATTGCAAGATCCAACAGCTGACATGCACAGCCAAGGCACCCTGGAATGTGGTCTCAGGACTCTGCTGGCGCAGGTAGTTACCAAAAGCGGCACCGCTCATACAGAGGGCGGCCAGGATGAAGCCAGCAAAAGGCTCAAGAAGCAAGTACAGCAGAGAGTAAAGGCTGGCGCTAATGATACCGAGATTGAGGTCGAGATAAGGAAGGGTGAGCCAAGACGGGGTGGGGATGAGAGTGCCCGTGTATGTGGCCTGCAAGTACCCGTCAGCAGGTGTCTCAAGAGAATGGTTGGCGAACAATGACGATGTTACTGATCGCCAACCTCAAGGCCTGAGAGATGAACAAGAGGGCTAGACAAACCATGCAGAAACCAGAGACGAGAATGAGAGGGACACAGATCATGTGAATAGCGACATTGATAGAGTTGTGGTGGTAGGCACCGTACTGAAGCGTGTTGTTAGCGTGGATCAAGCGATGAAGGATGAAGACTCGAGCATGTGCATCTTGTGTAACTTGAGCCACTTGAGGGACTTACAAAGGTCAAATGATGCTCAAGGTCCAGAGACATGATGGGCAGAGAGGGGCTTGGCGAGGACGATAGCAAATAGCGATAGTGGTAGCTGTAGCAAGCTGAAGTGAGATGCCTTCAAGAGGAAAAGAAAAGCTCCAGCAACTGGACAGATTAACCGGCGTGGTCCGTGAGTTGTGCAGTCCCTGATGGTCTTGAAGGCTGCGGTCGTGGATCTCGAGACAGTGTTGAACTGGAAGAGGGTGCTAGGAAAATCCGGGGGCGGGACAAGGCGGAGTTGGGAGAGGGCGTCGATGATGCGATGTTTATAGCATCAAAAAGGTCATTAGATACCGAGTTAGATACTGTAGGTAGATAAAAGGGCCAAGATGGAGATCCCCCTGTTGAGAAAGGGCCGAGGCTTGATCGACAAAAGTGCGCTGTGCTGTGCGTCAAGTGCGTGCGTGCGTGCGTGCGTGATTACGTGAAGTGGCGCGAGTAGCAAAAAAGAGTGAGCGGAAAACGAAGCGAATAGGCGCAGAAAGCCAAAAAGAGGAGGGAGGTTCAAGAGTGAGGTTCCTCTTGATGCGTTGTTCATGTGCTTTTTTTGTGCCCACTGAAGTGCGCCCTGGCAGTGGTCACTTTCAGGCACCTTCCGGTGTGGGGCAAGCCCGTGCCTCGGATCAACTCCCCCCTTTGATCTCCCCTTCCGTGTTCTCGTTCCTTCCGAGTCCTCTGCCCATCTCTCCAACCGAAAAAGACCCTTTTTCTTATGTACCAGGCCAAGACAAGTGCGTGATTGCTTCTGGAATCATGCCTACTGGTTGGATATTGTTAATGCCCCATGGCGGATTCCCCAGGTTTTGGTTCTTGATTACCCTGGATGGAAGAAGGTTACAGTGGAACTTTGCCTGCTGCCAATCGTACCACAATCGGCACCAGACGGCTGATTGCAGGGCAAGACCGGAAGCAGCTTTATTCTGTTTGAGTGGTAGTTCATTTGTTAGTTCGGCCATAATAACCGCCCGGGCAGTTCAATCTTGTGCTGATGCAGTTAATTCAAAGCCGATTTACATTCTCATCATCCTGAGATTAGAACTTTTGTCAACTTAAAATACCAGATTTCAGACAAAACCAAACTTGCCGATATTACATTTGACAACCGTTCAGTGGCCAGACTGCCACTCTGCGTTGTGCTGAACTAATATTTATACCAATGCCAAGTCCAGGCCACTCCAGCTTCTGCTGTCAAGCTTCTGCGCCTGCACTCCTTCCCGCTAATAGTGCACGCCAAGCAGCTGCTCTGAGACATGCGCCACATACTAGGATCAGCCACACCTGTGGCTGGTGATGGCGCTCCAAACCTTCTGTGTCAGGCCGACAAAGCCAACGCCAACAGGCTTCTGAGTGGACAAGAGATTTCTGCCGTGCCGGGGCCATCTCAGCCTCGCCGATTGTCCAAACTTCTCCCCCATCAACAGCATCCTTCACCTCAAACGACCACTCAGCCATATCTTTGCGCGCTCGCGTCGGGAAGCTAGCGACGCTCCTTTGACTAGGCGGCGTGAGAGTCTTATCGACTTGACTCCAGTTTCTTCTTCCTTCCGCTCTCTTTTCCGCGCGCGGCAGTGCCATCGTGGCGCGTTAGCCAACTCCTCGCCGACCGCCGTCGCTCCTCGTTTCCTTCCGACACGCGCTGTCGCATACCGCTGTCCTCTCGAACGATTCAACAGCAGAGCCTCATCGTAGCATTCGCATAGATCTTGCTCTGCGTCGAGAGCCTTGGCTTGTTTTCATTTCGATTCCGACCGCATCTCGACGCTCATTGACGTCGTCTTTGGCCGACAAACATCACCATCTCGCTCATCGTTTTCTATTCGTCGTCATCATGTTTTTCCTCTATAATTTGGAACGCAGGGTCATGCTGCACCCTTCCTTCTTTGGTCGCAATATGCACGATCTTGTGACGCGCAAGCTTCTCTCGGATGTCGAAGGCACATGCGCCGGCAGCTACTTTATCATATCCATCATGGACGCTTTCGACATTTCCGAGGGTCGCATTCTTCCTGGCAACGGCCTTGCAGAGTTTACCGTGGGTTATCGCGCAGTCGTGTGGCGGCCTTTCAAGGGCGAGACGGTAAGCCATCAGCAGCAGACTCTTGATGAGCCCGCAGTCTGACACACCCAGGTCGACGCCATGGTGTACTCTATCAACCCGCAAGGCTTCTTCGCCCGAGCGGGACCCCTGAAGCTCTTTGTATCGGCACATGTAGGTTGGCCTTGGAGCCCTGAGCGAGCCAGCATTCTAACCACTGCAACAGTTGATTCCAAGTGACATCAAGTGGGACCCTAATGCGACACCGCCGCAATTCACAAATAACGAGGACACTGTCATCGAGCCTGACACCCATGTCCGTGTAAAAATCATCGGCACCAGGACTGAGGTCGGAGAGATGTGGGCTATTGGCAGCATCAAGGAGGACTACTTGGGGTATGCAGTGGACATGTCCCTGGTTCTGTGCCCGTTGCTAACGCTGTAGCAGTTGCCTCCAAGACTAACGCTTGAACGTGATGATGAATGAACTCTCAAATTCTAGATTGACTGAAGCTTCTCCTGGGTCAAAAGCGTCACAAGACCACCACGACGCGGCCGACGTTATCTTTGCAGTCGGCACAAGCCCCGGTCAGACCATCTACTCAAGTCCATCGAGTTGTCGGCATCTGGCAGGCTGGAGCGTCAACCTTGGATCTTTGAAGAACAAGTTCGTATAATAAATGGGCATTTGAAACAGAGCACTGCCCGCTTGCGCTTACGGGCCACTCCTTGCTGGTGAAGCATCAATATAGCGGTCGAGGCTGGAAGATAACAGACATGGAGCCTGCTGTCAAGGGATGCGTGTCATTCTTGTCTTGACATGACAGGCCGGGGCTAGAGACTATACGCAAGTTTGCACAGTTTACAAATTGAAGAAACAGATACCCCAAGTCTTGGACGCCCTATGACATGAGTTTCACCGGCTTTTGAATCCGATATGCCCTGTTTGTTTACCCCACACTTGAATCAAGATGAACCCCCACACTTTGAGTTGGGATCCCGCGTACCTCCGTAGTTTCCTACTTAAAGCATCTAAAAGCCAACTTGAAAGAGATTTGCACGCTTAGACGAAGCTTTAATCCTGTATTTCCCGGTAATCGCCTCGGCCTAATTGGAATTTCGCTTCCGGAAACGTCATCAGCCCCCGCCGACTCGGAGAGCTAAGAGATAAAGATGAGGGCCTGGACATCGACAGCCCAGCGACTGAGGCCGGCATTTATTCCCGCCAACACTCTGCGCTTGCGGGGAACACCTAGACACATTTCCACAATGCAGGCATCTAATCGGTTGCGTACCGCTCTCGTCGAGGGTAGGAAGTCGATGGGGGCGTGGCAGATGCTTCCCGGTGCGAATGTGTCACGGTTGTTGGCGCGGTCTGGAGTTGACTGGGTCTTGGTGGATTGCGAGCACGGAAATTTGGACGGTGAGGACCTTGCTTGATTCCATTGAGATAGGGGAAACCTGAATTTTTGCTGATATTCGACTCTCAGATGGCGCGATGCATGATGCCGTCCCGGCGATTGCGGCGTTGGGCGTATCGCCTATTGTGAGACTGCCCGACATGCAGGGATGGATGGTGAAGCGTAAGATATTCTCCTCTTGATATGTAGAACTACGTATTGTACAAAATGAAGCTGACTTTTCCCAGGTGCTCTCGATAGCGGAGCTCACGGTGTATGATGAAACTGACAATTGGCTGTATGGTTCTCGAATTGCTAACTCTTAACAAGATCGTTGTACCGCTGCTGCGAACACCCGACCAGGCAAGAGAACTGGTTCAGTCTGCCAAGTTCCCGCCCTTGGGCAAACGAGGCTTCGGCTCGCCAATTGCCCCAGAGCGATTTAATCCTATGCCCAGCCTTACCGAGTATCTCCAGCAGGCCAACGATGCCCTTCTCACGATTGTCCAAATCGAGACCCAGGAGGCTCTTGCGTCCATTGACGAAATTGCCGCTGTGGAAGGGGTTGATGTGCTGTTCGTTGGACCGTTTGATCTAGGTCAGTACACTCAGCCGCCCAGCCAGGTTCTGATGGATGTTGACTCGTAATAGGAAACAATATTGGCCATCCCATCATCGACGGTATAATGGCTCCAGAGCTGAAGGAGGCCATCGCCAAGGTCCTATCTGCCAGCCAAAAAGCAGGCAAGAAGACCGGGGTGTTCTGCACGGGAGGCGAGCAGGCCAAGCTGTTCGCCGAGCAAGGATTCGACATGATGAATGTGGTGACAGATTATTCGGCGCTGGACTTTGCAGCCAAGGAGCAGCTCAGCTTTGCCAACGGAAGCGCCAAGCCAGCCCAAGGAAAGGGATATTAAAGGAGGCTTTGATATAGATTGAAACAGTTGTCAACCACACTAGCTCTGTTCGGCCTTGTCCATCTGAGCCTCGACCTGCTCGACTGTGAATCTGTGCATCAACTTGATGGCCTTGCCGACCTTGGCAGGGTTTTCTTCGGCTGCCGTGGCCTTGCTGATGTGAATCTACCAAACGGGTGAATATGATGTATGCAATCTCGAGATTATTTCACCTCATACCACAGGCACATCAAAGTCATAAAGGTCCCTCCATTGCTTAGACTCGGGCTTTGGGAGGTCAATGTTGACTTCTGTGTATGCAAAGGGTCGCTTATCCCAGACGTCGGATAACACGCCCTTTGCTTGGCTGCAGAGGCCGCATGTCTCGCGGGTGAAGAAGGTAATTCTGGTGGATTGTAGGAGACGGCGAGTAGCAAACATGATGAGTTTCGATGGACACAAGAAGACAAAATATTATCAAATTTGAATGGACAGTTTTTAATGACAGAGCCTGGCAAGTATGTAAGGCTTTGTTTGTTCAGATCCAATATCTACCAGGGGAAATGGTTCGAGATTGAAGCTTCAGCTTGAGAGCTCTCACAGCCAACCCCGCACCGAAACAGGAAGGCGGTGAAACCATAGCTATCTCACCAGCAGCGTCATGGCCTGGAATTCTAGAAGCTCCCACCCCACCGACCGACTTTGTGATAGCGAACTCTTTGCTCCCCATTGTTCACGGAAGCATTCTTGAACCCAAAGTGACTGTGGTGTAGAACCCAACTCAAATCAAGTTCAAGATGGCTCAAAAGTGTGTCCATCAAGGTTGTGGCAAGGAGTTCACAGACCCCGAAGAGAAGTGCGTCTACCACCCCGGTCCTCCTGTCTTCCATGAGGGGCAGAAAGGTAAGCAGCGAGACCTTTGAGCAAAAGTCTTGTGCCATTGCGTGTGCTAATTCATCACGTAAAGGATGGAAGTGCTGCAAGCCTCGAGTTCTGACCTTTGATGAGTTTATGAACATCGAGCCCTGCACGACGGGCACCCACTCGACGACCGACAAGCCCCCCGAGCTCGAGGAGAAGCCCAAGCAGGATGACGCTGCCCTCGCTCAGAAGATCGATGACCTGAATGCTTCCGCTCCCTCCCGCGCACCTGTTCAGCCTGCTCAGCATGCACCGACTCCGCCTCCTCCGCCGCCCGAGGACGAGGAGGACGATCCCAATCTCGAGATACCTGCTGGAGCTGGCTGTAAGAGGAGGGCATGTGGCGCGGCCTATAAGAAGGACAGCTCTAGGGATGATGAGGAGTGCGTGCATCACCCGGGCGTGCCGATTTTCCACGAGGGAAGCAAAGGCTACTCGTGCTGCAAGCGGAGAGTACTGGAGTTTGACCAGTTTATGAAAATTGAGGGCTGCGAGACCAAGAAGAAGCATTTGTTCGTGGGCAGCGGAAAGAAGGATAACAATGATGCTGGTGACGAAGAGGTTCTCTCCACCGTCAGGTAAGCTCATTGCTCTTTATAATGTTGGCTCGCGGTCTTGCTCACAGCGTAACAGGCACGACTTCTACCAGACCCCAGTCAATGTCATCGCTTCCTTCTTCCTGAAGAAGATCAACAAGGACACGTCCAAGATCGAGCTGGAGCAGAAGCAGTTGAACCTAGATCTCGTAACGACCGACTTGACCCCCAAGCGCTACAAGGCAGAGGTCCCCCTCTTCGCCTCGATCGACACCGAGAAGTCCTCGTACAAGATTCTCGGCACAAAGCTGGAGCTAACCCTTGTCAAGTCTGACGGGACTTCGTGGCCGGTGCTGCGCGGCGACGAGGCGTTGACGGGTGAGATTTTACAGATTGGTCGGGCTGGAAGGGCTTGATTGTGCAGGGAATTATTGTGCAGCTAGGAGGGAGCGTTGGGATGAGCATGGCTTGGAGTTTACGTGGGGACTGATAGGGGCGTTGTTGAGAAAACAGATGAGAGAGACATCTGGTCTGGTGTTTTACGGATCCAAAAATGAATTTAGCAAGTTGAGAGGCGGCAGAAGGCGAGTTCCAGCAGGGTGTCCTAAATGAGCCAAAATGCCATCTCGACTTGAGAATTATGTTTGTCGTAAAAGTATTGTGTGCGCAACTCAAACGTTCAATATAGCCAGTCAGGCAATTTTACCATAGGTAGGCAGTTTAAAACCAGTCAAAACCAGTCAAAACCAGTTAAAACCTAAGGAATTATAACTACATACTATTGTAAGAGAAAAATAGAAGTCATATCAACCTTATAGTTAGTATCTTTTAACTATAAGTGACCCTTAAGTAAGTTGTTAAAGAATGTGAGCTGGTATGCTGGCTGCGTTTTCCTTTACCTGCATACCGGGCTGTTTTACTACTACTAGATCTACATAACTGGCTATCTCGTTTCAATTCGAATAGCATCCTGTTTCTTCAATATAAACAAACGAGATCCGGAGCATCCGAGAAAGTAAAAAAGCATGTCCCCTCGCGAGGTAGCGCAGAAGCAGCCCATGCAGTCCAGATTCCGAATTTAGTACCTGCAAGGGCCATGTTTAAACCCTGGTAAGATCTGCAACAAAAGGTCGTCATCTCAGTTAGGGGCGATTCCGCGTTACCCATTTTCTCGCGAACAAGACGTTTTGGGTATGCAACAGCTTTTTTGAAATGCCGATATGTTACAATTACTACTACTATACCTTTTCGTAATCCCATTGGCTGCGATTGAGCCAGACCAAGAGATCCTGCACTTCAGTACAGGCCTGCAAAATGCCTCAGCACACGATGTCTTGAATTATATAGATGCTGACCCAGGCCGAGCGGTTAAGCCGGGAACGAAGTTAAGGATTCTTTGCGTCGGTGACTCAATCACAGAAGGGATGTTGAGCGAGCGAGACGGTGGTGATGGCGATGGCTATCGGCGTCAACTTGAGGAGGACCTGGCTAGTAAGTCGTCGAAAAAGGGGCACGCCAGAACGAATTGGCTAACATGACTACTAGAGGATGAAGTCGTCTTTGCAGGCACCAAGGTTAGAGGTACAATGAATGATGGCTATTATGTAAGTGGTCTCATGGAACATGACTATGATAGATGCGTAAAGCTCACTGCTTCGTACAGGCGGCATGGTCTGGCAAAACGATTCAGTTCATGAGCGACAACGTCACGCCTTCTCTAGAGCAGAGACCAAACATAATTCTCCTCCACGCAGGGACAAATGATATGGAAGCAAGACCCGAGTTCTCACGAGAGGGCAACGACCCAGTTGGCGCCGCGGAACGTCTGGGCAAGTTGATCGACAAGATGGTCAAGATGTGTCCCGACGCGGTCATTCTAGTCGCCGTCATCATCAACTCATGCGACCCCGGCAAAGCGTCCAGAACACTCAAGTATCAATCTTTGATCCCTGGTGTCGTCGGCAAGCGTCGGAGAGCTGGCAACCATGTCCTGGCCGTGGACTTTACCACGTTTCCCATCGAGGACCTGCGAGACTGCGTTCATCCGACAAATGAGGGCTATCGCAAGTTTGGCGACTACTGGTACGACTTTGTGACCCAGATACCGCCCAGTTGGATCAAAGCACCTGTTGGAGACGATCCCAAGCGGTCAAAAGGCGACGACGATAACGGGGTTGGCAAGCTGGCGCGCATAAGCTTGGATTATATCCCACAAATAGGAGCCTTTTGGGCTTTGTACTGGTATGCGACAGTTGCGCTCATCTGAGTGTCTTTTTCAATGTAGCAATTACCTACTGCGTATATACATGTATCGACTTTTGAAGATCAAACGGTAACGTTGGGAAGAGATCACTACATGGCAATCAAGACTCTTTCAGCAAATGCCTTTTATCCACTCCTATCATCTCATTGGTACCCTGGTTAAAGGTATTGGCTCTACTTGGGTAAAGAGGATTCCGTCTTCTCCTCTTTTCGATGAGTGCCGTGTCCCCCATGTTCTAGGTTAGTGAATACAAGGTCTCCGATAAGCCGGAAGCAAGACTCGTGGCCGTGGGGATGAAGACTCCCATGATCGGCAGCCGATAGCGACCGAAAACCGCTCCCCACTTCCAGGTTCGACTCACCAAATTCGGGTACGTAAACAAAGACCCCAGCGCCGCCTCTCACTGGCTGCCGTTGCCTCCATCCACCACCGCGCCCGTTTTCTCTGGTCTCATCGCCCAGGGCGCCCAGGGCGCTATATCATCCCGCTTCTAGTGCACTTTAACAAGACTTCAGTGGGATCCGTCTCGTGGATGAACAGTCCAGAGGCGCTTTCGCGGCTGATAAGAGATTGTGATGTCGAGATAACACAGTTTCGTTGCCTATGATGCCATGATCCAACGCCTGGTTCTTATCAAGCTTGTGCCTGACATCTGGCATGGATGCAAACAAGCTTATCCCCATGGCTTTGCTGCGCCTTTCCTCCGGCTTCTGCTATAAGTTGTCGCCATGCCCTGGGCTCGCGCTGCCGCCTGACGGCCGAATATCCAAATCCCCATTGCTGTAAAGGTCAACTTGCAGACTCGATTCATTGATCACTCTGAGTACGCATCGCACCGATATCCAACTCATTTCTCCTCTCATATACATCAATGTTGTCTGAAGTATCTCACGGCCGCGGCGGCGCGGGCAACATCAAGCCGGACGACACCCAGTACGTCGACGGAGAAGTCGTTCGCGCTGGCGTAGAAGGTAGCCATGGTGATGGCGCATTCAGTTCTGGCCGAGGCGGTATGTATTCGCAGACTTGCTCCTTGTTCCAAGCAATGCCATGCCAGTGGGCTGACAAACTTCAATAATAGGCGCCGGCAACATCTCGGACGTGGGCACCAAGCCTGGTGAGCGCATGGACATGGACATCGTCCCCGAAACTGCTCTCCGACCGAGCCAAGACGGCCGCGACTATCACACAGGCCGCGGCGGTGCTGGTAATGCTCAGGCGGTTGGCGCAGGCAAAAAGTCGCAAGAGAAGGTCGTTGACGAGAAGCCTGCCATAGTGGCCCCAGTTGGTCTAGCTGACAAGCTCAAGGCCAAGCTTTTTGGCAGCCACAAGAAATGACACTTTTAATGCAGGTCGGGAGGAGCCCTATAGATACGGAGAGAGTGTGCCGGCGAGTGGTTGATGCTGAATTAGTGGAAATACCCATTCAATATCCCTTGAATACACTGCCTTGACTTGGGCCGCATCTGAGCTATGTCAACTCTGTGACTAACAAATTATGATATCTGACATCCGACGACTGCAAACTCTATTTCTATGGGACAATCAACCCCTCCAAGATTAGCAAGCTGAAATAGCAACACCAGGGACCCGGCAACTGGTGGAAGAAGGCTGTCATGACGTTGGGTACTAACCAACCATCCAGGGTGATCCCTTCGAACCTCCGCTTTTGTTGTGGTGGGAACTTCAATTAATACTACCACCCGCAGCGTCCCAAGATCCTAATCTCCACTTCCCCTCATTCATCTGGTGAAATGAGCCGACAATTGCTTGAGAAGCGCTTGGGAAATCAAGCTCGCGGGTCTTTTAGCGTGCCGTATTCAGGCGTCAAGGTGCTGAAATGAGAACACTGATACTCCCGAATTGGCTATCGTCTCTTCAAGCCTGAGGCTAAACCCGTTTTGCACCAGAGAGCTGCAACTGTGAACTAAGTGAACTGCAAGCACCTTGTTAGTGCCGAAGCGACTGTCAAATAATGCTGATAATAGTGGCCCTTTTATTATGCTACCATCGTTCGGCATGCACCTAACCCGGGGACAAGACCCAAAAGTAGCGAATGGGCGCAACGGCAAGCCCGTCGTGATGCTCGTGAAGAGTGTCTCGTTAACCCTCTTTAAGCACAGATGGATCCTTTGTTGGCTCCTTGTATTGCCTCATGACGCAGGTTGAAGAGGTGAGACATGACTGTGTTGGACCCTGGCTCCAAATGCTACTACGTACCTACAGCAGCCATACTTAAGAATACGATGAGGTGCGCTCGACTAGCAATCGTGGGTCCTAGGGATCTCTGTTGAAGTCGTTCATCTGCCAAGCTTGCACCCCTCTTCCTCTCACCAGCCAACTTTTCCTCGACAGCGGTTTCCAGGAACGCACAGTTGTTTTTCCACTGACAGAGCACATGGCGTGCCTCATGACTGGTAGAGAGCAAACGGCGGGTCTATACCAGTTCTGGTCGTCGTCAACATCGTGGGATTACACTGAAAGGTGACTGGTGTTGAATCCATTCTGTCTCGACTGGCTGCTTTGGGCCGTGTGACGACAATCACGTGCACTGGGTGAGATCACGGGAGCGACGTCTCCAGGTACCCAGGTAGCTATGGTGCCGAACCTCCAACCTCATCGCCCGCGTCTTCAACAAGACCATAGACTATTGTCGGGCTTCTCGGTTGTTTCGAAGCGATCGTTCAGGTCTTGCGCTACTTCAGCTTTCGAAGCTGACGACGAGCGATCATCGAGCGAAGGCGACATGAGCCCTCGCAGCAGCGAGGCCGACTTGCGACGGCCGGTCATGCCACGCCATTCCGGCCACGATGCGCGTCCGACGAGTCGAAAGGAGCTTCTAGGCTGGTACGCGTACGCTTTCGCAGCCGAGACGTATGTGGTTTGCGGCATCGGTAGGTTAATCTGGAGCTTCCCCGTGCCAGACGATAACATCCTCGTCGGATCGACCGGGACCCGCCGCTAACTTGCTTCTCCAGGCTCCTTCATTCCCATCCTTCTCGAGACCCTTGCTAGAGAAAATGGCGTGTTGCTATCTGACCGAACTACGCCATGCGGCTCGAGCTACAGTAAGGAGAAGGATGATGGCCAGTGCATCGTTTGGGTACTGGGCATGGAAATCAATACCGCAAGCTTCGCCATGTATACTTTCTCAGTGAGCGTCCTGGTCCAGGCCCTGCTCGTCGTCAGTATCAGCTGCGCCGCGGACCATGGAAACTACCGGAAGAAGCTGCTCCTCAGCTTTGCATGGATAGGAAGCTTTGCCGTCATGGCTTACATCTTCATCACCAAGGAGCACTATATCATGGGGGCTGTCTTGACAATCATCTCCAACACCTCGTTCGGCGCCTCTTTCGTCTTATTGAACTCTTTCCTCCCTCTTCTGGTACGGTACCATCCCGAGGTCATTGAAGCCAACGTTGCCGGCACACCTGACCTGGGCCATTCCGACGCCGAGTCTCGCCCTCTGGAGGAGTCTGTCGGCGGATTGGAGGAATCAGCGGTGACAACAACATCGCCTTTGCTGCCCGAGGATGGCGAGCGGCTGAAGCCAACCGCAAGCCACGCTGAGATCACATCAAAAGAGCTCAAGCTGTCTACCCGCATATCAGCCATTGGCATCGGCACCGGATACATCGCAGCATTGGTTCTACAGTGTATTGCCATTGGCATTCTCCTCGCATTGCACAATTCCACCTGGGGCCAAAGGGTTGTTCTTTTCATGGTTGGACTCTGGTGGGCCGTTTTCACTATCCCAGCCGCCATGTGGTTACGGCCTCGACCGGGACCGCCCTTGGCGCAGGATGGTCGGAAGGGTATCAAAGCGGGATTCGCATATATCTTGTACGCCTGGAAGAGTCTGTTCACTACGATCCAGCTAGCCAGGCGCCTGTTGGACATCGTCTTGTTCCTTGCCGGATGGTTTCTCTTGTCCGACGCCATCGCGACCACGTCATCTACCGCGATTTTGTTCGCCAAGACCCAACTTCACATGGCACCTTGGGCGCTTGGGATGATCAATGTCATTTCAACATTGGCAGGGGTGTTTGGTGCTTTCGGATGGTCTTGGATCTCACGTCTGCTTAACCTCCAGGCTCACCAGACCATCCTCGTTTGCATCGCCTTGTTTGAGTTGATTCCTCTCTATGGGCTGATGGGCTATCTCCCATTTGTTAAGGAATGGGGTGTATTCGGCCTCCAGCAGCCCTGGGAAATGTATCCATTGGCAGCTGTTTACGGATTCGTCCTCGGTGGTCTCAGTGGCTACTGTCGTTCTTTATATGGGGAACTCATCCCACCTGGATCCGAGGCTGCATTCTATGCCTTGTACGCCATCACAGACAAAGGCTCTAGTGTGTTTGGACCGGCAATTGTCGGCGCCATCATTGACAGGACGGGCACGATTCGACCAGCTTTTTGGTTTCTTGCCGCATTAGTCGGCCTGCCAGCGCCTCTGATCTGGTTCATCAACGTTGAGCGAGGCAAGCGAGAGGGAGCAAAGATAGCAGAGACGATTGAGGGTTTCCCGAGCCAGGAAGAAGATACCAGCAATCCCGAACCCGAGAGCCGCGGGATGTTGGCGGAGTATGAGAGGGAACAAGACGAAGGAGTTGTTAATAACCGATAGGGAACCAATGTGATCTCGACATAGCGGCGGCGTTTGTGTGGGCTACTACCTCGTTCATTTAGTTCGTTTAGTTTCAGGATGTGACGTGGGGTGCTTGGACTAGGCTATTGCAGGAATTCATCTACAACATTAGGCGTCTAGCCCATTTTGTTGTTATCCTTTTTCATATAAGGTATGATACGACGTCAGGGTGATTGTTTGGTGAGTTTCAGAATGGGACTTCCTTGCTCGGATCCTCGCTTCCGGCTCCGAAATAGATGCAACGTCGGTGGGTTCTGCTCGCCTTCTTATTCATCCTGAAAAGTTTGCAGTTATAGGGATATTGCATCCCGTTTAATCAACCCTCGAACGGGTTCGTGAACAACAAATAAGTACTACTTAACTTGTAACGTAAGAAAACCGGCCACGACGGGAATCGAGACGCGTTTGGTTGGTCCCAGCCACATCACGTGATACTTAGCTTTAGGTGCTTTTGGCTCAGTTCTCCCGCAGGTTGCGACGTTGCTCCCAGTTAAACCGACTCTCTTTTTGCGCACAGGACATCCATCGCAGGCCGCGGCTTGTCGCTCAAAGACAGCTTGGGCTAGGCTCGGGTCAAAACGCGATTTCTCTTTTCCCTCAACTGTATTTCAACCACCAAACTCTTTTCCCGCGTGTTCCTTTCCCTCCGCCTTAACCGCGACTTGTTGTTTGTCCTTGAAACCCCTCCCTCTCCACCCAGACGCGGTCAGCCGCATCGAATCGCCACACAATGAGCAATCGAAAGCGATCGCGCTCCATCGCGGAGGAGAATCGTGCAGAGTGTCCTTTTACTATCACGTACGCGAGCAGTCCCACGCGCGCGGAACAGGAGCGACATAAGAATAAGAAGCGGAAGCGCGATGGGCAGGATGACGACAAGCGAGTTCAGATCCAGATCTCTCCCTTCTCGCCCACCGGCACCTTCAAGACTGGGCCCGACACCATGGACCTCTACTACACGGTAGAGCCCGGAAAGCGATGGCAAGACATGACGCGCTACAACAGCTTCGTCTGTAAGTATCTGAGGGAATCTGTCCTCAATGAGTGAGGGGCTGACGAGCGACTCTCGGCAGTAAACGGCGTCAAATACTACAGCGAAGGCTTTGTCTTCGTCGCCAACGAGGCAACCATCGAGCGACAGCGCGCCGCAGCCAATATGGGCAATTCCGGGCCTCTCAAAAAGTCCGATGACGATTGGGTGGCGCGCATTCTCGAGATCCGAGCCGCTGACGAGCACCACGTCTACGCGCGCGTTTACTGGATGTACTGGCCAGACGAGCTTCCTCAGGGTACTCAGGATGGCAAGAAGTATGTCCAGGGACGTCAGCCTTACCATGGCGCGAACGAGCTAATCGCCTCAAACCATAGTATGTTCTAGACACAGTATTGACAAATGTAGCCCAGCTGACAAGACCCAACCAGTGGATGTAATCAACGTTGTCAGCGTTACTCAGCCAGCTTTGGTCAACCAATGGATCGAGGCGGATGACGAGGAGATCCAGGATGCGCTGTATTGGCGCCAAGCGTTTGAGAGTCGCAAGTCCCAGCTCTCGGTATGTCGCACGACATTTCTGTTGACCTTGCTCAAGTCTAACGATTTCTAGTCGGTTGATCTCATGTGCAAATGCCAAACTCCCGCGAACCCTGATAAGACGCTCATAGGATGCACGAACGCGGACTGTGGGAAATGGATGCACCGGGAATGTCTTGCTCATGAGGTTCTCATGCAGGTCTACGAGCGACTAGGGACCAGCAAGCCACACCGAACCGAAGGAACGATTGTTAAGGAAGAGAAGATCAGCGACGAGGCGAAGCGCCCCCTCTCCCCGACAGACGCCGAAGAGAAGGAGACGCAACCGACGATCGATGTCCGCTCCGGGGAGACGCAGGATAACGTACATGTGAAGAAGGCTACGCGCGAAACCCCCCGAAACACCGAGACCCCGACCCCTGGACCGACGCCCTCGAGAGGAAGCGCCTCGAAAGGAAACATCCAGGCATCGATCAAGAGCTCCGCCAAGAAGGGCCGGAAGAAGAAGGCTCTAGACTACAAGCCGTATGAGGGACTCTTTGAGGCAAGCCTTAAGATGAACGATGGCCCTACAATCTGGGAAATCCGCGATCTGCGCGAGAATGTGACGGGCGGCGACAAGACTTGGACCGAGAATGCCTATTGTCTGTTATGCTCTGCAGTTATTGACTGAGCAAACACGTCATTGCATACAACCAAGACTTTTGTCGAAGAGCTCCTCAGTTAGAGCTCACCAGCTTTGACGGCTGCGCGACAGTCCGGGGCAGCTCAACCTGGCCTTGTTCGGAGGAGTCGGCATATTAGCCTTGTCGTCACGCAATGCCTTTGAGCGAAACCGGGTTGTCCACACGACAGGGCTTTAGCTATGCTGCCGACGTTTCTCGATTTCCTTTGTCAAATTTCCGAGGTCACTTTCTTGGCGATTCGCCCACTGATGGACATTATGGGCGCGGCGTTTGAGGCGAAAAAGGTTGTACCGTGATTTAGGGATAAGGGTCGGCCGTGGCTGCGACAAGGGAGGGGAGGCGAGGGAAATTTAGGTGTGTTCTGATCTTCTCTCTCTTCCAATGTTGGGAGATGATCAAGATGGTTAGGGCGAGGGCCTCTTATCGGAGAGCCCCATGGGTGAGAAGAGGAAGAATAGGTGGTTATAGTCGAGCATATTACTTACCAGCTGTCTTGTTTCTTTTATTCGGCCAGTAGTCCTGTCTCGCTATTACAAGGGTCTATTTATGCAAGACTGTATCTTTGCCTGTTATTAATCGATATTTCTATTCTGTTCCTATATTTGCCAAACCACTTGTATCTCTGTTGATGGTTTCGTAAACTACGACTACTGCAGGCTGTAACGGCGTCTTACTCCTGGCGTTAGACACTACACTCATTTGAAGCCCGACAAACTCCAAACATGGAAGAGCTATCGGAAAATTACCAACTTGTTAACTGACATGTGTCTTGGCTATTCCAAAGAAGTGACTGACGGGGTATCTGTAGTCTGTGTATCAGAGTTGATCATCAACGTGGGGAGCTTGGACCGACGCGGTACGTACCCTCCCCCCCCCCCC